>JAODTR010004369.1:0-27119 GCA_025399935.1 Amblyopsis rosae | reverse complement strand
CGCCCCCCCCCCCCCCCCCCCCGGCCTGTAGCATTTTCAGTGTTAATCTAAACTAAATGGGCAGTTTGTCAGTGGAGAGTATAACAAGTTAATTGTAGGACATGAATCATCTGCGGCTGTTAGAAAACACACCAGCGTCGTGGGCACGCCCAGCCGTCCTGTCAGAGCACGTGACTGATGGTTTAATGGATAAACGATGACACAGTCAGAACCCTGAGTGACAGATGAACTGATCTTACACTCATTAAATGTCTGCGTCGGGATTACAAGGCTGAACGCAGCATCCTCTGCCTGCGAATGCCAAAAGCTAGAGTCTAACTGTACTCATGAGTCCGCCCACATGCAATGTGCACAGCATGCTCATATCGCCTCTTTGTATGGAAACTCATGCTGCAATTAATTACCGGGGTCCAAGAGCTGATTTGCTATGACTGTGGAGAATGCCAAGTGGGAAGCGATCTCCTATAGGTTTGCAGCACATGTGTTCAATTTCATTTGGTATGCTGTTCCTCTCCATCTTTGCTGAAGTACCACATGTCACATGCAGTTCTGATATACCCGAGATTCAATTCCAGAGATATGAATACCGTTTTCAGGAAAAGCCCGTTCCCGGGTTATGAAATGGTGAGATTGCCGCAAATGGATCATCTGTAGTCGTTACTTTCAAATACAGCGTCAAACAATTTGATTAAGCTACACTGCTCCTTGTGATCATGAGAAACCGGCTGTTACCTTTGACAGATGTTCACTAGGAAAATATTTCCAATTTGTGCACACAGACTTCTAGCCAGACCCAAACTTTGTTAATAAGGTCTGGACATACTCCATTTTGTGATTGTTTGCAGTTACTGCATCCTAATGAGTGTAGTGAGACTAACTATTGGAGCAGCCTTTAACCGTTGCTACAACTAGCTCTATACCACCATTTCGAAACACATGCTTCACTTCAATGTCACTACATTAAGCAGTCCCCACTGGTCACCGATTGGTCCAGCATCCAGGAAGGCTGTGCAAATGCTAACGTGAACAGGGTTTCCAGACAATAAACCTCAGCGAACATTAAGCTGAGAGCAATAGGCTTATTTTGGGTCAGTTGTTATAAGGTGCACCTGATGGCATTGAAGCTACATGGCAGACTGGCGGCCCCTGTGGTCATTAGATGGAACTGTTTGAAAACCCTCATGCTTTGCCAATTTACAGCAGACCTTTCACTGTACAGTAGTTGCAAGAATTACTTTAAACCTAGCAGTGTCTGTTGCCATACTGTTGCATCGCAATAAATTAGAATTTTGTGGAAAAGTTAAGTAATTCCAAAATTAAATTGGCAAACTGAAACTAAAATACAGTATATCATGTGTTAAGGGATATTGTCAAGAGGAAGATGAGAGACACAAGACATTGTTGAAGGCTGCTATCGAAGCAACCTGGGCTTCCATAACACCTCAGCAGTGCCACAGGCTGATTGACTCCATGTCATGCCACATAGATGCAATAAGTCATGCAAAAGGAGCCCCAACCAAGTACTGAGTGTTTGTACATGAAGATACTTTTCAGAAGGCAGACATAAAATTCATTTTTTCACTGGTCTGTCATATTCAAATTATCTGAGATACTGAATTTGAGGTTTTCATGAGCTGTAAACTGTAAATATCAAGATTAAAACTAAAACAGATTTATATAATTCCACGATATGAGGTTCACTTTGTCAATTTAATTATTGAAATTACTTAACTTTTCCACAATATTCAAATTTTGATGCACCTGTAGTACATAAACTACATCACTTCATTACACCAGCAAATTCTCCCACTACTGCACAATTCCAAAGGTGTGGTCAAATAGACCTTTTTGCTTAGGAAGGTTCCTAACTGAGTGAAATTACCCAAATATATCTAAATGGTAGCCATGATAAGATATGTTTGAATTCTCAAAATTATAAGGAAAGGTATTTTTTTCCGGTGGCCTAGATGTTAAACATGGGTTTTTTTTAGCTTGGGAAAGCCAATACGGAAGCATATTTATCTAATGCAACGTTAACAGTGTATTGACACTAATTTACAGAAGTTGATTGCCTTAGTGTTTTCAACGCATAGAGGCCTAGTTTATTCCAAAAATTGCAATGTTGAACAAACAACGTGACAAGCCATTAACTCCCTTGCGACTGCTCCTAAATTACGTATCAATTATGTGATAATGAGTCATTAGCCCCAAACGCGTATTGAGCTGCAGGAGCTGACATGGAGAGAGCGAGGGCAACAGAGATGTGACAAGCAATGAGCATGTGTCATACATGATTATTAAAGAGCATCACGGGCTAGCTCATGCTAATATTAGCATAGAGGGTTTACACTATTCACCATATTCTTAAATCCGGGTATACTTCCCGAATACTTTTTAGTATAAAAGAATAAATGGAACGCATGGTTGGTGCATACCATTACGTAGAGAGGGCAAGAAGTGGTAGACTACACATAGTCAAAAGGGAGAGGAATAGTGTTCAGAAGATAACTTGTTCTGAGAGTGTAATTTACTCTACAAAGGCTCCAAATTCCTTTGCAGATCAATCCTTTAAATACAACAAAAATGAAGGTCTAGCCGGAAAGCATAGCTCAGTGTACTTCTCCATTATTCTTCTTATTCACAATTAAAGGCCGGTGTTTTCCTCCTCTTTCTTCTTAAAGGGCACCACTTGAGTGATAAACTAAATTCACAAAATGGCTTTGAAAGCCGCTGAAGAGGTTTGGGGAGGAAGGGGTCATGGAGCGGAGGGTGGTAACCCATTTACAGAAGAAATAACTACATGTAGATGTGAGATGAGAAATAGTCAGATACAGATAATAGAAGGTTTGAGAATAGAGTGTGTGAGAGAGAAACCGTTTCAATACAGTCTGAAAGATGTGCTCTAATAATCAGCACACCAATTTAAAGCTCTTCACAGAGCAAACTAAGAGCGCTGGATGCGCTTTGAACAGAAGCTAATCCTCGCATGGCTTTTGGTTCCACTCAAAAGGTAAAGTGACGTCAGAAATAGGTAGAGAATAGACAGCTATTATATCTATTAACCTCTGAGATGGGCTTCTTTTCCATATACAATGTGATTCTTAAAGCTGTCGATCTGACTCCCAAAAAGTTTATTGTATTTGCCCCCCCCCCCAAACAGAAAATCCACTGGCCTACCCAATTCCAGTTAACAACTTCAACTCTCAGTGTTGGGTTGAGATCTGGTAACATACAGTATCTAATCCTCACTAATACATTAATTATAGATTCTAATGAAATCCAATCCTGTGAAACAGATTTGTTAATGTCTACACTTCACAGTTGTGTCTGGGGGAAATGTTTTATGCATGATTCTGAGAGGCAAATTTCCCATTTCTCAAATATCACAAACCAATCTCCGCTTTTCTTTAGGGTGACTTCAGAAGATTTAGAAGATTTTATGTCTTTACCATAGCACACAAAAAAACCTGAACCCAGTCCAATCTTGTTGAAGGGTGGTCCCTTTGCTCATAACACCCTGAGACCGTAAGCGCACAAAGAAAACCTTAGCAAGCTGAGACTGTGAAAAAAACAACAAGCCTGTCAGTCAGCATTAGAACTCTAAGTCTTCGAGGCATGGCGTCTCATTAAGTAGGCATCCTGAGATGCTTATCCAGGATTAAAGATAAATATACAAGTCTGAATGACAGTAAGCAATGTAAGTGTAATGCTAACTGATACCAGATGAGTATAGATATTCCCTTTCAGTCCTGGGCCTAATTCTCTGTTGTATAGTTCAAAGAGAGCGGAGCTGCTGGCATTGTGTCTGCGCACATTCACTGGACCGTAATTCCATATTGAGGAGTGATCCACTGGCTGGGGCAGCCGTACAGAGCGCTCTCCTCCTTTACTCAACCAAGCCTGAATGAGTTGCATGGACGGCTTCTACTAGGCTCTCCCTTCTTCCTTCTGCGGGGTCAATGAGAGGTGAAAGGGGAAAAAAAACAGGAGCAATAAAGTGGCAGAATATCATCCGTGTGCACCTCAAAGTCAAGCTCCAGGTACGGACCGACGGTTGCAGGAGGAAGCTGAGGGGAATTTCCATTAGCTGCTCACTGATGAGAAAAAGACACAGGGGCCGCTTGCACATGCTAAACACAAACCCTAACCGCTCCCGCTGTAGCACACACCTGCACATACTCATTTCTAGTCCCACGGTGCGCTGATGGATTCATCCTGCATGCATCCTTCTTAATTCTGACTGTCAGAACAGGAGATACTTGTGGCGGGGCAAACGCCCCACATCAGCGCTCCTGTTGTAATTGCCTGTGATTCTTGGGACATGCCGCACTCAGATGGCGGGCTAAATTGCAGCAGGGCGCATTACCTCCAAAAGGTGCCTCGCTAGCTCTTACACGCTGCTATTAGCAGTGGAGTGAGCCCAATGATAATGTGGGGGCCCTGGGGAGCTAAGCGGGATGAAGGGGGGAGGGGCTGTAATGGTGGCAGTCACTCCATTTGGGTGTGCTTCTGCTCAGCTGAGCTGGCTTAATGTAAAACACCGGTCACATGGACCTGTCTATGTCTGTAACTGCCCCAGTCTTCATGCCATACACACTGGTGGATACATAAAGACTATGCTAATCTTGCTGTTAATGCTGCATTCACTAAAATCATCAACATTCAATACCTAATATAGCATAACTGGTATAAATGTGGAAAGTTATAAAGCAATTTCTCCAAAAACATTTCCCCTGTTTATGTTTCTCATTCACTCACAAAGCCTACCAAACATGTATAAATGCTAATTTATACATAACAATAAGATAACAATAAGACCCCAGTAAGCGCTGTTCTGAATTTGTTTTGAGACTCTAAAGGCTAACCTGTGGCGTGCTGAAGGCCAACCCTGGCTAGTGTCTCAGAGGCCTGCCTTAGCAGTGAATGAAACACCTGCGCCCACTTCCCCGTCTTATCTCTATTATCCAGATACCCACCATAACAAACAAACGATAATCCTCTTAGCGATGTAGCAAAACACTAGGCTCACTTGGCCCTGATCAACATTAACTCTTACCTGAGTCAAGAACTCCAGTACATTTCCATACAGTAATTATCTGTGTGCCATTGATACAAAGGAACCGGACAGGACACAGGCATACTCTGGAATCAAATTTCAAGCCATTACAGGGAATGAGGTTTTGAAAATGTGTATATATTTTTCTTTTTTTTTTTGCCAGACTTGTTTACAATAAATTAGCAGTTAATTTCACGGTGTGAACAACAGCTTCTTCCCTAAGTGCTGGAACCCAGCCCCAGACCTTGCGTGCGTTAGTGGTTTACATGCGTGGCTGTGTGTATGTTGCACGCGCGCCCATGTGTATGCATGTGTGCATGCGTGAGTGTTCGTAGCACACTAATGACCTTGAGTGCCTCCTGCTTGCCTGCTACTGTCATCAGGCTGGCAAAGGCTTTGATTAGGAGTAATTAATGCTCTCACATCTGGTAGGCGTCCCTTCGCTCCCATGCATCCCATTTGAAATCCGCGTGCTCTCTGTATAGCTTCTTCTTCTCTTCTCCCCTCTCTGTTAATTTCTCTATCTGTCTCTCTTTCCCCAAGCAAATGGTGCACCATCGATTATCTGACAGGAGTCCTGCTTCTGGTTTGTTGGAGATACTCTCCGCACCACTTTCAGCTGAACTTTCACTTTTTTTTCCCCAGGAGGTTTGCGAGTCAGTGTTGATACTGGAGAGCCTCTGTCACCGTCAACTTCGTTTTCGCCGCGCTTTTGATTTCACGCTATCCCCGCTCCGTTTCAGTGTTGCGCCAGATGAAACGGCTGTTTCCTTGGAACTCGAGCAAAGGCAATCCCCCAGCAGTGATCCCTATCCAGCCTGGCCTCTCCTAGGAACTACACATCACATGCTCACAGGAATAGAGGAAAATAAACAGTTGGCTTGAGGAAGGCTCCCTCCAATTACCGACAACAGATGTGTTGAGGAGGAGGGGACCTGTGTAGGAGGTAGATGTGCTCTAGCGTGATTATATTTCAGACATTATGATAGATAGTTAAAGTGGTGGTGTGTAATCTTAAGTTCACAAAGGGTTTGGCTCCACCAAAAAAGTGTGCCCCATGTGCTGTGACCCATCGTATGCCTCAGAATTCAGACAGAATGCCAGTGAAGCTTTTGCAGAATGCAATTCTGTTCAGCTGGTGATTTTATATTGAGTGGATGCAACAGAGTTCATTCTGCTTAGGTGTTATGCAGGTGAGCCCTACAATACAGTATAGAATCACCTAGCTGAAAACTATGTTTTTCTTATTTTGAAATTAAGGATACTTAATGATAGGTTCTCAAGTACATTAAGTGGTTTTAACCGCAGAAGGCCTTAAGCAAGCATTTATTTCATACACTGCACAACGCTCTTCAAACAGAATGTGCGACATGCGTCCGTCAACGTTTAATTTCTCCCCCAGGAGAAGATTCATATGAAACCAAATCCCACTGACCTTAGAACAAAGCTCCACAGGTCAGGTTAACCATGAGTGACCCAGAGCCATGGATTGTGTTGCCAGACAGCCAGCGGCCATGCTGTCAACACCAGCCCATTGACGGCTGCCTCTCCCTGGGTCTGTGCAAACCACCTGTCCGCCTATGATCCCCCTGTCCACTCTGTCTCCATGGAGGAAGGCAGGAGAGAGAGAGAGAGAGAGAGAGAGAGAGAGAGAGAGAGATGCATGCCGTAAAGAGGGCAATGTCCAGCCATTATCAGTCCCAGCATGGAGCCCCATCTAAGCAGGGAGATGAATGGATAGACAAGTTCTTTATCTACTGCCACTGCTGTTTAGCACTGTATGTCTCCCTGTCCAGTTTTATATTGGTGGGAGAATGTAATATCGCACAGTTAAACTCAATTGTGTTCTAATTGAGAATTGAATAGGACAAGTATACTGCATCGCTGAGTTATTACTTCAATCTGGGGATTTGTAATTGTAATTTAGAGTCTGTTTGAAATAGCCGTTATATTTAAATTGTAGCAAAAATAATAAAGATGAAGTATTATGAGCGCTGGTCCAGTATGCTCTCTCTGAGAGTCAGCTTTCAGTGAGACAGAATCACAGCAGGAGAGGAGTAGAGTGAAAATAAAGCAGCCAAATGGGATGAGATTGTCTGGTGTGTGTGTGTGTGTGTGTGTGTGTTTGTGTGCACGCACACACACACGCATTTATGCACGTGTGCTGTGAGTGTTTGTATGGATTTTGGTCAGCAGGGGGTCTGGGAAAAGTGTCTCTGTCTGTAGTTGCTGGGGGAGTGGGGGCGGGGCCAGTTGTTAGGGGGTGGTGTGCAGATAAACATTCGGCAGAGATGCAAACAGGTGAAAGGGCAGCAATACTAGCGCATGAATAAACATGGCCCCCCCTGTCTCACCGCAATTTACAACCAAGCAAGTGGTCGAAGTAATTGTGACTCCAAAATGCCTCTCTGCTCTGAGGCACAGGACCAAACGGCAAATTGGGCTTCCACACCTGTGTGGTTACTACGGCTCGACCGGCAGGCGCGTGCTGTCCCATTGCTCCGTAAAAGGGAATCACATACTCCGGCTTTCATCTATTAGGACGTGTGTGTGCTGTGTTTGTGTGTGGAAAACACTCCTGTGTCTATGTGCACGTGTATGTGCTACTACTGGGATGTGCGCACTGGAGTAAATAGTACGATTATGCGCCTATTTGACTGTGTAACAATGAGGGTAATTCTGTGTTTCTACCACGCGCTATCTACCTCCCCTGTATAGCAGCAATGAACTCTGCCACATGACAATCCAGGCTTTGCCCAGCATGGCAAGGAGGCACCCAGCGTGTAGACAGCTCCAGGGCTCTTGGAGAGCCATGGAAGAGACCTGCTCCTGCTGATAGGACCAGTCAGCTAGGACCCCAGGAGCCACTTTGTCTTTCATTCCCACTGACAGCTCTAGGACCCCTGGGTGCCCTGCTCCTTCACTCAAAATGTAATTAAAAATACAAATATATACCATGCATACCATATCATATCGTATTGTAATCTCACCAGCATTAGCTCTAGGGAGAAACTGATCCAATGACGTAAAGAGTTTAGAACATTCACACAAGGAGAGCCACTATAGGACTACTATTCAATACACTTTCTAATCTATTCTGTTGAATGAGAATAAATATATCAATATGGCAGTGAGCAATTATTGGTTCTGGGCTGTCTTTGGTCCGATCAAGAAATGAGCTTCCACAGCCATGGGAAATGAATTGAGGTTAAGTCATTTATATTATTAAAACAAATTGAAGCTGAAAGCAGTCACACAAATCCTCACACCATCACACGGGCTGAGCAGCAAAAAAAGCTACTCTCCATTTCACTTTAGTTTCAGCAATCCTCTATTGGTCTTGATGGTGCTGTATATTTAATGGCCACTTAAATAGAATAAATAAACCTAGGAAATGTAAAACTAATCAAGGCTGTTCAATTATGCAGGAAGGTGCGCCGCTGCGTGCATGGCACGAGCAACTGTGCGAATGGCAAAACAAAAAGACGGGTTGGTATTTCTTTTTTAATTCCCCGTCTGAGATTTATTTCACAATATAAAATGGGGGACAAAAAGGCGCAGGCACAGGGCGTCTGCTGCACGTGAGCCACACATACAGCCCCCGATGGTCCCCTATGGAGGCACAGATAAAACCAGATCACGCACAAGAAACGTAGCATTAGTCATGTGGGCTTCCAGCAACCCATGCAGTGCGCATTATAAACACCCTGCATTTATTTACTCAGTCACAAGCTCACGGTTAGCAGGGGCATGGCTCTACTCCAGAGTGTGAAGCTCTACGACATACCGCAATGTCCGCAATGTCTTCCTTTTAAGTTTCTTCTACAGTAGTTGATATTTTGATTAATATTACTGTAATTTTTATTAGCCTGGTGACACCATCCATATATTGTGAGCTCCAATTTTATTTCGCCACAAGAATCAGTCACTGGAATGTCTCAATGGAAAATAATTTGTCGCTTGTTTAGAAAATTCACCTGCCAATCAGCGGCTAGCTAATGGTTTTCCCAAGAGTATGTCAAAGAATGTTGTACGATTCGGCTTCCATCAGCGCTCTGGCTGATTGTAATACTACTGATACTGTAATACTGATTATGTGAGATAAAGGTAGGTATGTATGTAAATGTATCCTGTCTGACATTACACTGTCCAAGGAAGCACCCAGATCGACAAGGCCTTTGAAAACTCCGGGATTGCTGGATGAGTCTGTCTCGTCATGACCTTTAAGTGCTAGCTCAAATGTCCTGCAAAATCTTAGACAATCGATCAACTTGGAAAGAATGTACCTATTCTTATCCACTTCTTTGTTGTGGTTTCGCACACCCACACTGTAGCTCCCATTCAAGTTGTGCTGCAATGTTAGCGTGGCCCATGCATCGCTATAGCGTCATCGCACAATTAAGATGAGATTTGCTGGCCTCATGTTTCTTTGCATTCTCAGAAACTTGCTTCAGGTCACACACCCCCACACTGCTCCAAACATCCCCAAATACAACAATAGATTGAGTTTATAGTTCAAGTTTTCAAGTGGATGAAAATTTGGTAGGGCAATGCCCTAGAGCCCAGAGAATCCATATCCAATACCAGGACTGCAGGCCCTGCTGGTTTAAACATTGATAGGAGATTATTTAATCATCTCCAAGAGAATGTCTGTGCATATCTTAGACCAACAAAGATGGAAATAAGATTCTGGTCAGGGAGTCTAATTATAGAAAACCTGGCTGGAAATATCAAACTAATCCTTGTAATTTCCATCTTCAAAAGGAACCGCACACTTATATCCATTTGATTAAACTGGAATGGAATTAGCAGTTTATTAACTATCATGTATCAAAGCCAATCAGGCCTTTCACTGGTTACTGTAACAGATAAAAGTGAATGAGCCCTAAGTATGAATACTACACCTCTCTTCAGCTCTGTGTAGATGTGACATGAAATGACACGATGTTCAATGAAGTCACCATGCAGAGTGGATTGTCTAGATTGGACCTTGCGATCACAAAAGCTAATCACCACCTTACTTGCAATGGCTTTCATTTTTGTCCTATTTCTGTAATATTTCCACAAAGATCGACAGTTTTATGCAAAACAGCATAAAACAGAGACAAAAACGGTAAATATAATGCTATCAAGAGCCAAGACTCTCAGGCCAATTACCTTATTCACCTGATCACCTGTCTGCAATGTTAATTTAGTAATAACAATGTATTTTGTGGAGACATGATTCAAAGCACAGTAGCCTACATCTCATATACCGACCACAATATATAGATATTATGGCATCATTCCGCTGACAACGGATTTTAACATATTATTTTATGGTGGAGCTCTCTAAAGTCAGTTGATAATGTCTAGAGGTAGCTTAAGAAAGAATATTAAACTACTCAGATACACACGCACACACACACGCAGGCGCGCGCGCGCACACACACACACACACAGATTCCCATACAGCACAACACAACAAAGTTACTTAAATACACACACTCACGTCTGCTATAACAGTCATTCACACCACTTTCCAACCAGCGCTTACAGGCAATGAAAGTCACAGTCTGGGGGGATAGAAAAGTAATAGGATTGCTCAATTAGGTGCCAAATGGCTTTGCAGGGGCCAGTATTTCATCTCCTATGCCACTGCAAGCAAAGCAGATAGGCTTCAGAAAGGTGAACGGAGACATAAGTTGCATATTAAAGTGATTTTATTGCCACCAAAACACACAGGCCTGATACACACTATAGCACTGGGACTCTCAAGGTCTGTCAGAGGAATTGCCTTGATATCATGTATGCTGATGGTGAAGAATGTTTTAGGAGGCATTGTTTGGTGATATATACTAATAGAGTTTAAGAAAAACAAAACACAAATATTGAATTAATGCGTAATAAATTACTAAATATATGGACACAACCTGCTGCTATCAAATACAGTTTACTGCAATTTACAAAATATATGCTTCCGATATTGCAGAAAAGTACCGACATAAACATCGCTAACTGCTTTGCATGCTTTCATACGTCAGGGAAAATTGCTTTTGTGTGTGTTCACTGGGCTTCACTGGTAATGGGAAGTTCAAGGAGAAAGTCATATTTGCAGTATTGAGCCTCTTACACTGACCACAAGGCAAGTATAACCCTCATGGAAAGATTGAGATCTGAATCAGGTTGCTGGAGAGACTCAGAGATTAAGTTCCACCTCTGTAGATTATCTATCATACTAGACTGTGCACAAAATTATACCAGGCCTATACAACGCCACAAATACTCATGTATAATAATATTCATTACACACATTTGTAAATTGTTACTAATAAATAACACTAAATCAATGTTATGCAATGTAATCAAGTTAAGTGGAACCATTGTAAAATACAATTTTTTTAAACATACAAAGACAAAATAATGCATACACAAAATAAATCCGAACACACAATATGTGACATACAGTAGCAGCTATGCCTTGGTTGCCTAGGCAAATCTAGATCAATGTGTTGCCATAGCCACATCGTCATCTACAGTACAGTAGGATTCTGTGACTCCAGGGTTCATGGGGGATTTCGATCTCGTGTTTTATTTACCATATTAGTAATTCAGCATGGTCTTGTTATCCAGGCCCTGGGCATGGCTTTATTCTGCTGCGAGGTGCTGCCCAGAATTGTGTTCAACAGACCCGGGGTCTGCGAGTGCTGAAATCCCTGACCAGAGCAAAAATGGAAATATCAATAAAGTCAGAGCTGGGATGATCTTTGCTTGTGGCAAAACTGCGCTAGGCTGCTTCGGATTGTAATTACATTCCCCTGAATAATTGAAACCTCTGTCCTCTGGCTATAAGTTAATTTAACCGCATGTTCAATATTACATTATTTTATATATACTGTATATCACATATTTCAGATGCTGAGTAAAAACTGACAGTTGTTTCCCCAGCGGGAGCGGTGAAACCGACTACTTGGCACATGACAAAAAGTACAATATACAAGATAATTATGCCGTCAGTCCACAGACCTCTTTACTCCTGACTGTCACAAAGCATGCCTTCAATAGACCATATTAACCACAGAGCATCTCATATTAGCTGACCCCATAACAGTGAGGCATGGCTGGCGAAGGTTGAGAGTTATCTGGGGATAGGGGGTTGGGTCTGTTAGTAACTCTGGATTCATAAATTGCCGCCGGGGGTTTATGACAGTGCAGTAGAAGAGCAGGTCTTGTCGGTTCATTATCACTGCAGTATAGTCCTCTGTTTTCATGATGGCTGCTCCAGCCAGAAAGATTTATCTTCAGCACTGCGGATGTGTGTATGTCACCCTAATGTCAACACGCCAAATAGAATAGCCAAAGACAATGGAGTCATTCTATCCCCAAGCTTATCAAGCTGCTGGTAAATAATACACTTTAGAAGCATAAAACTGAATTCACTCAGATCAGTTGCAAATCCACAGAGTAAGAATGACCTTGGTGTATTCAACGACGTGGAGGTAAAGTATCATTGCTTGTTGATTTTCTATCTCCATCCACAATGCTGACAGTGAATTTAATGTGTTTGTATCAGATGCTGACCTTTCATTCCAGTAGAAGTGTCTCTTATCTGCCCTCTGCTTAATTAGCTTTCACGAGGCTATAAATATGCTGGCATCATTATTGTCTTGTTATCACACACACCAAGGGGTTAATATTTGTCACAGTTCTCATTGCCTTCAAATGCTCAATACACAATACAATCGACTTGCTGGGTTAGAGAACTGGGCGGTTTCTTAGGATATAAAGGACTTGCATCTAAATCTAGCATCTGCACTTGTTAGGTAAGTTACAGTATAAGCAGTGCCACACAGGACTCATCACAAACACAGGGAAAACGTTCTGATGTCACCCAGGGAATCAGGGACGGGTTATTAAGATGGGTTCTCATGAACTAAGATCTAGTTCTGCTCTGTTTAGCCAGTGGATACACCAGAATACAGTACTGCATTATCTCATCACTGTAAGAAACACACAGACACACATACACACAATATGGAGACATAAAACTGTAGCTCTTGAAGCATCTAGCTCATTTATGGCAGTAAATCTGATTAAGCATGGGAAAGCAACGATGGAGGCAGCCGTCCTCACCCACACAAGCGTTTGTCAGCCCCCCCACATATTACTGAAGAATCTGCATTGTCTCTAATCAAGTGTGTTTACTGTGTGTGTGTGCACGTATGTCATGCTATACCTTCCAGCTCAAACGCAAAGATGGCAGGTCCCTTTATGACGGAAATGCTTCTACTTACGCTCTGATTAATGACCTTGAAGGAAATATGCATATGAAGGACACACTGCATAGCTTCATTATACAAAAGAACAGGTTATAACACACCGCTACAACATGGAACTACTGTAGCATGACAACAGTGTAAACAGTGATAAGTAAAGAATTATTTAATCAACACAGTACAGGGATTTATAATGAAATAAATGCATCTACTATATATATATACATATATATTTTATTTATTAATTTTTTTGTGCTGTTGTCTGTATGAATTGCTCGTCAGCAAACAAATTTATCCGGAACAATAATTCAATAGAGAGAAAAAAGAAGAAAAAGAGTTGCCTCGGGACCATCTTAATGAGCTGACAGTTGATTTACAGTGTGACTGTACTGTAATTCTAAGTCTTCGATTATATCGCGCTCAGCATTTCTAAAGGAGCGTCCACCCCGCATACAGTACGTACGCACTGCGACCGATGGGTTTGACCTCGGCTAACACTCTAAGTCTCACAGACATATGGCCTTAACAATCACCTAAATGAACCTATTCCATTCTGTGACCCGGGGTTCAATAGAAAGGATGATTGCTGTTTTAAATATGAGTCATTATATACAGAGGAGGGTAATGTAACTCGCTAGCATGACTCTGACGGCCACCCCGAGAAGTGATTCATTTTTACAGTCCCATTAGTCACTGGGCTGGGTGGCTTCACACGCCGATGCTGAGCTAGGACAGGTTAGGGAGAGATACAGCCCTTACTTGCCACCGAGCACACTGATTGGTCAGCTCCCATCCTGGATCTCCATGTAGTCAGACAAGAGGACATGGACGCTTTAAGGCATCGGGGTGACCCACTTTCACAGCGAGGAACACCCAGATATGTCAGCAGCAACGTAGCCCAGCAGTTGGTCCATCCCTATAGAAAAAAGGGACGTATCTACATGGTCAACTTTCAGGGGCAACAAAGTCACACTGCAGCTGTAGCCTTCAGCAGCAGAGCCCGCATGTAAACAAGTGACGACAACAACAGAAATAAACCAGCTCTGGATTCCTTGGGTTTTCTCACACACACACAAATACACAGTATACACACGTGTATCCTCCTCACTGCAAATGCAGTAGCATGAGCAAGCTCCGTTATTTAGGCCAACGGCGCCTTTGGATCCGTAAGGCACCTGCTGGTCACAGCAAAGTGTCCAACTAAGTTTTTGCGCAACGTATTAGAAATATGGAACTCATACATATTTCAGTTCTCAATAATTCCTGTGTGCTAAGGTGGCTATTTTGTGATTCATACCAGAGTTGGGGGAGGGGGGAGGGGGATGAAGGGGTGGGGGGGATAAAAGGCATCGTGCTCATGCACGCTCCCCTACACTTCTCCACGAATGTTTTTTTTCCTTTGCCGATCTGCGGATGGGCCACAAAGCCCTAAGATAAAAACCGAGAGGACAGAGAAGAATAGGGATTACCTCCTTCAGGTGACCTTCCAGAGAGATAGAGAGAAAGAGAGAGAGAGAGAGAGACAGAGACAGAGAGTGAGAGAGATATATAATGAGAGCGAGAGATAGATATAGAGAGAGCGAGAGAGGTAAATGGAAAGAAAGAGGAATCTGACAGATTAAAACACATAATCCCATCTGCTCTTATTGTAAGACCAATACTCCTTGAATACTACTCATGGATGTTGATGGCAACAGCATGCACTCATATTGAAGTATGACTGTTATCTGTACATGGACACCGTAGGAACGGATTCGTCCGCGTTTAATCAGAGCATGATTGGAGATATCACACTTCTAAAAGTCCTGGGAGATGAGGTCGGTAATCGTCAGATGTGGTGATACGAGTGGAGTGTATCGCACAAAGAAATGCAGGGTTCCACCAGGAATAGCCATTACACGATGGTGTCTCACACACACACACACACACACACACACACACACACACACACACACACAGAAGTTGATACACAAAATACAACATGTCCACACTATGAATCCAAGTGACTTACACAGTTGCATATACACACGCCTTTTTCTTTCCAGGAGGAAGAAATATGAGTATCGGCGGGGTGCATTACACATTACAGAGGGATTTGAATTCTCTCAGAAAGCGTCGTCTTCATTATCTGAGCCGAGCACTTCTGGCCTCCAACTCTCAGCTCAATAAATATGGATATGAGCGGAGATTTATTGACAAAAGTCATTGAATGAAACAGAGGTGCCGCAAATTGGCTCTGAAATATTGCCCCTCAGATGAGCCGTGACACTCTATTGCGGACGACGCAATCAAATGATTTGTTCTGCCAAAACAGCTCTATAGCTTAATTGACCTGCTAATGCCGCCTTTATTACCTGGCTTTGTCTAAGGCCTGCTTCCTCTATGAAGAGCCACAGTCTGTGGTCTAAAAAGGAATTAACTAATCCTTTGCCGAGTCAAAACTATTTTGGGAGTCTATAAAGAAGTCTCCTTCATTGTCCACGTGGATTTATACACATTATTCAGGTGGAAAGTGAGATAATGTATGATTGTGTGTACCCTTGCAGCAGCTCGGATAACTGAGTAGAACCACAACCGTGGCTTTTCAGCCCGGCCTTGACCCAGTAGAGCAAGTCTCATTCATCAGGCCCTCGGATGGCTACATTAATGCCCGCCATCAGGCAGGGTTTAAGATTAAAGCACGGTCACCCCCAATGAGCAACTAGAAGTGGACTTTTAACCTGACACGAGCATGCTCATCTATCACCAGAGCCGGCCGAGATCTAGGCTGGCGGTTAGCGCACCATCGCAGACACCCGGTCCGCACAACAGCTGCACCGCATAAATCTCTGTGGCTGACAACAGCCCCTAAGATTCTTCTCATGGGTTTGAATGCAAACTGCACAGCATGGCTCCAGATTCAAGCAGATACCGACACACACAATTATTCCCATACCTCTATTGTTGGAGAAATACCTAAGGCTGAAACGCTGCAGTTAAGTAAATTATAGCTCCTATGGGATTTTTTCTTCTTTTTTTTTTGTGTTGCTCTGACAACATATTCATCTATTGCTTCGTTCTGTCCCATTGTCCCCTGATCTCTTCTCAGATAACAGTCTTCCATGCTTGGCATCCTTCAGCCCGAGGCTTCACCTGCAGTTCCCCAGGTTGGCTCCACTGACTACAGCCTCTTCGCCCACCTCCCCACCCCCCCTTGCCGCCTGGAGGTCCCCATAATGCCCTCCTGTGTGTGTGTGACCTTCCGTAGCCTACAGCAGGTTATTCTTCCACAGGTCCTCATCAGCGCGCCCCGCTTGCCTGAAGCCGCAGAGGAGTCTTTCATTAAGACTAGTGTCTGACCCGCAGCCCGTCGCTCCGCTCAGACCTCTGAGGGCACTGCCAAATTGTTTCGGGATGGATGACCTGTCAGGACGGACCAGAGGAAATAAAAACATCCCCATCCATCACCTGGAAGTCCCAACACACACGCACACACACACACACACACACACACACAAACGTAAATACATTCGGAGAACAACCAGAGGTAAAGGTACATTAGCTAATGGTTCATGTCTGTGTACGTCTTACAGTGCCAGTCAACACTATGATGCCCAGACTGCTCCATCAGACCCTAGCGTTGGATATGTTGCATTGAGCAGCGCAAGCTTCTTTTGGCAGGGACATCCAATAATTCACCATGCCGCTGTGCCAAGGAACCACTAATCCTTGTTAAAAGACCATAATGAATTAGTTTGTTGACTGAACACTCATGTAATGCAAAATAGGGATTTGTGTGTTGCAATTGGATTGTAGCTTGCAGTCATTCAATCATTTTTGTTTGACTTTTCCACAAATTCATCTTACCGATTTTTCAATTAAAACAAATGTATCACATGTGTATACTGTATTATTAAAAAACTTGTGATAAAAAGCATGACATACATAGTATGAGGGCTATGAAGAGATATGAAGAGCCAAAACATTGCTGCTGTATCTGCTTCAAGGGTTTCTAGTTTAGACTTTAGCTGTTAGTGTGTATGTGTGTGTGAATGTGTGTTGTGTCAGGATTAACCAGAAGGGGTTAATGGGGCTTGAATAAGGCATCTCTGCCTCATCCTTTCATCTACCAATTCTCTCTAAAGGCCATGTTCCACTATAACCCAGAGAATCTCCATAATTTATCTGTTTTTCAAAGGAAATTCCACCCCCAATGCAGAGCATTCCCTTGCCCAAACCATAGCAGTGTTCAGTGTACTGTAACACCAATATCCCTGCACTTGTCTTAGTGAACGAAATAAATCAAAATCATATATATGACCATTTGTTTGGAGTAACTATTTTATAGGGATTCACAAGCGTGACATACTGAACAATCTTAAACTAGCCTAAACTCTCACATCTTTCTGTTGTCCCCAAATTGTTATGTCTAAAGACCAACCCACCATGGAAGCTCAGGCCTGACCTTTAAACTGACTAGATTTACTGGAGCATCTAAGCATGTCAGTAGAGAGGGCGGGCATTCAGGGGAGGGTTGGAGAGAGAGAGAAAGTTGAGTGACATTGGAGGGTGGGGACTGAGGTAATTCGGATGGGGGTCCTGGGTCAAGCAATACTGGGTGGCAAGACAACCCCTATATAATGTCTGTCCTGGTCCATGATTATGTTGTCAAGACCGATTGCATGTGGAAGGGGGTGGGGTGTTTACAGAGGTGTTTACAGGCAGTGACTTAAATGTGGTACAAAGGATTTGTCAAAGCAAAATGCAACATGTACCAGTGGTACTGTAGTGTCAGCCTCATCGGCCCATTAGCACTTCTTCACAAAAACGTTTGACACATATACCCTTGTAAGCTCGACTGACTTTCTGAAAGTGAGGAAGTGGATGTTCATTGACTGTTAGCATTGTCACTCACAAAGTCTGTGTCCGTAATTCCGGACTGCACTAGAAACGCTAGTGCAGTGCATTATTTGCTAATTTCAATTGTTACATGTATTTTAAACAGTAATCAAAGCCTACTAGGCCTACCTGAAAACAGCCAGAGTTGTGTTGATAAGTTTCTCAACAAATTTAGTTTAGTCTGACTTTGTCACTGAATTATGTAATTGTTCGACGCGCATGCCAATCAAAATACCTCTCCTGTCAAGTAGGCAGATCTTGACGCATTCAGCCAGTGCTGTGTCCCAGACTTTACATAGTTAAGGCTGGCTCTGTGAGACTAGAGGTACTGTAGAAGGTTCAGAATTGAAATACACTTAAAAGATTACACCAGTCACGTGTAGTTATAAAAGCATTGTTTTGGCTTGCAATGTAGAGACCGTTGCAAACTGGCTTGCATTAGTCTCTACCCCTCCCCCTATGAACAGTTTTATTTAAATAGTGAGCAGGGATGGAAATTAGAGATTCAGCAACTGAGGAGTGGTTACCTACCTTTAATAGTGGCACGTGACCAGAAAAGTATTTTAAGTCCAGAATGTTGAAGTCATGGAAACAGGCATGACTGAAAGAAGAACATTGCCTTAAGACTGTATTTACTAAAGGCGCCCTCGTGAAACATGAAACATTATTCTTGTTCACGTTGACAGATGGTGACATGTGACATGTTTTGCCTCAACCAATCGTAATGGACAAGAGAAGAAAACCAAAGCCTTAGGTGATATACTGCACAGTACTGTTGATTCTTCTGTAAAATAGAAATACTGTACATGCAATCTGTCCTCTTGTCAAGGGCCCTTGGTCCAGGCAAGCCAGTATGACACGGTCAGTTGGAAAGAGCTCAAGGCAAACAGCCATTGAGAGTGGTCATATGTATATAGCTTTGCAGCTTGATACAACAAAGTGAATTATGAAACACAGGCAAAGAAACTCAGATGTGTTCCCATAATAAACGCAAAAAAAAAAAATACATCAACACACACTTCACACATACAAAGGGAGTTAGGTTACTCATGATGGACAGGAATTGACTGCAATAAAATATGGCAGGGATCAAATGACTGAGAATGCATGTATTTTCATCTTGCGTCATTATGAAATCGGTCAACATGCCACGCTATCTCTTAACTGTGCCTGCAGGTCTAACCGTTTAGCAAGTATCACTATTTCACACCTGTAGCTCGTTCACATAGTGGAGCGTGCCTTAACGGCACAACTGCAAATGTCGCAGACTTGAGTTGTGTTGCAGAAATCCCCACAGTATTTGGTATCATAGTAGCAAAATAAAAAAATAACTTAAATATGGTGTTATGTTCTGTTACAGGCTGTGGTTGTGCTGCAACACGTCACCGATTCACAAATCCAATTTTACTTTGTTACATGAGCTTTTTATATTGTTTTCTTAACAGGGGCTTGTGAGATGCCTGTCTCAAGGCAGGGAGGGTCCAAAAAAAGCACACAATATATATTAGGGACTGGCTATATGGTGGCACTGTCAGTTAGGATAGAGTTTCTTCTGGAAATGAAGGGCAGTTTGAGGACAGCTAGTCCTCTGATGGAATACAAGCTATAAATACAGAGAGAGCAAACAGTAGCTCAGACCAAGTCCCTCGAGATGAACACTCTACACGTGTGAGCACTTATACAGGATAGAGGCAGGGTTGTCAGGCATCGAGGCCAGCAGAGGAACATCTAATCTGTTTACTTTGTGTATTCTGCACTTCTGCATTCAAGCACTCTGGAATGGTACACAGTATAATGTCACGTTTTATACGACAACGCTAAGCACAGAACTGAGTTTCATTTATGTACAACTTAGCATTACAGCGGTACACCAGAATAAATGCGTGAACATTTAGAAAAATGGTCCAGTGCTGCCGATTCAATCCATCACACCTAATATGCATTTGATCTTGCAGGACTGGCCCAGGGGGATTAATGGCAACAGTTCAGGCACGCAGGTTCACACCAGATGCCTTAGAAATTACAATGAAGGCACTCCACTGGTAGCATTTTAATGATCGTACATACTAAACACCCCAGGGGAAGGTGTGTAGGCCCGTGGACCAAGTGAGTAAAATGCCATGGGGATAGACGGGGTTTGAGCGCTGAATTGACTTTTCACAGCACATCCTTGGAGGTAATCAGTCATTTTGACTGGCAGTGTTTGCCTTCCCGTTCGCGCCTGTGTAGCAGGCGAGCATGGTCCACCAGCATGTTCCCTCCTGCCCGGGAATTATTTTGCGATATCTCACTCCGCCTTGCTGCCAACGGAGACAGTGCTGGGATAGCAACAAGGGCGCGTGTCCTTGTTTGCTACGGTGACGGGAGCACAGCCGAAACTTGATCCCCTCTGGCCCGCGCTGGCTTCGCAGACAGGCTTTACGCACACAAGCAGCCTTTGTCTTGACTAGACGCATACACTTTCACCTGCGTCCTGATTGGTTCAAGATAAAATGGTAATAGCAAACCTGAACTCCAGTGTTTGTTGGTATTGTAAACTGAGAATGCAACTTGCTTCCTTCTGTGAACTTTATAATAAGAAGAAGAAGAAGAAGAAGAAGAAGAAACTGTTTAAATAGAGGATCAGTTCTCAGGCACATAGCCCCTGCACTCTCTGTGACTTTCATCGCTAGCCATTACCCCCACCCACCCACCCATACGTGAGCTGTCACCAGACAATCAGTACTACTGTGGGAATGGGGGGGGGTCACGTACACCCACACACCATTGGTCCTTTGTGCCTCTGCTTCGATAATGACGTCCTAAAGAGAGAAATGGTGGACATAAAGAAGACAGAGCGGCCATTTCCCATCGCTGCGCTGCTATATCAATAACGCTGTAAAAACAGGACATTGCTTAAGCTGAGCGCAGGCATGGGTGGTGACGTGGGAATGGGATCTGGGAGTGGTAAAACAAAGGAGTAATGGAGTTGTGGAGTTCTTAATCGTCATTTTTTTATGATTCAATCATCCTCCCCAACAGCCTGTTTATTGCCACTGCCCACTGACACTTTTACACAAGCTAACCCCAAACCCACAGAGAGCCCTTCATAGGTATTTCCATTATTAGACTCTTAAAATATATACTTATATATAAATGCTAAAGATTATGGTCTCACAAAATCACACCCATGGATATATATGGTAAGATATAATATGGTTACCAAAAAATACAAAATAGAAAGGAAAAGAAAGTTCAAATATTTGTAATTTGTCATCTTGCCACCTTGACTCTCTAACCCAGCAGACTTAAGCCCCCCTCACCAGCCCCAGGAATACGGCCTGTCAACTAAAAAACACCATGGCGACAGGCCATTACAAAATCAACAGAACCACTTTATCCCGGCTGTGTCATTGGCTGATCTTGCCCAGCCTGGCCGGGTCCAGACAACTGATTGACATGGCCAACACAATGGCGGCCCCCATCACTTGAGGCAGCTCTCTCGCACTCTGTCAAGGACAATTACAGGGCTACCGTACACAGCTGTCTGCGGCTACACTACATGTGTCCAATATAAACAAGGCCGGCACAGGGGCAGAGGGCAGCAAGCTAGAATAGATATACGGCGGTCCACCCAGCCACTCCCAGTGCTTTCAAAAACAAATTGAGCAGTTTAGCGGTTAATAATATAGTGTTTTTATAGCACACTTATATAATACAGTCGCATACCTGGAAGCCATTGTGAAAAAGGAGCGATACATTGTCATACTATTAAGGCATGACATATATTCAGAGTTTTTACACACCCAAAATATGCAGGATAATGTCTACAGAAACGACACACAACTGCACAATGCACACAAAGCTATGAATGAAGCGTATGAATCACATGCATTTAGTTGTCTGGACAAACCACTGAATATTCATGGGACGACATTACTGATGTTGCTTTGAACAACAAAGGCAAACAAAAGCATGTGTTCAGTGTGCTTACTGTCTGCTATCACTATCAGAGGAAGATAAGTAGCATAACTCCGGAGATAGAATATTTCCTGGCTAAATGGTCATAAACCTTGCATTGATTTTCAATTTGTATCACTTTTCTTTATGGCGACCTTCGCATTATATGATTTTGTTAGCAACTGTCTCTTCCACTCAACTCTGAGATATAGAATGTATGTAGCAGCCTGCCCACTCTGCTATACGGAGCATTTAGTTTCATTCTCCTTCATGAAGGGCCGGTGACATTAGAAACATAATAACTCATTCTCGTTTTAAGGTGATGGAATACATTATGTTAATTTCGTATACCATAGTTTGAGCCAAATACAACACACTACTGTAGTTAAACTCAGTATAAGAAACAACTGTCAACCGTTAAATATAAAACAATCTCATTTATATTCGGTAAGTACAAGTAGAATGCATAAAATTATATAATGTTTATATACACACAAAACAACAGTTAAACTGTGACACCATGCAGTGAACGGAGGGCAACAAGTTCACCTACGAACTGTCAGGCTTTCTCCGTGCCTTTCACCTGTAGTAAAGGCGATGCCAAATACATACCCACTGGGTGTACAGAAAACATGAGATGACTTGGATAAAACGTCGTGCCATGCAACAGATAATAACAGCCGTGAACGATAATTACAAATCTGCCAACTTGTTAAGTTGTCACGTCTGTGTCTCCTCTAACCTCGGGTCAGGTTCTGTCATGCAGCCTTATTTTTTTCAGTAGGGTTATCGCTCCTCAATGATAGGACTCTTTCACACAATGCCAGCTCTTCCCGCCCTTGCCTGCGCTCGGCAGCAACCCAGCTCACACCCAGAGCCCTGTAATCAACCAGGTCCCCCCTCAACATTTATGACCCAGTGAATCAAAAGCACAAACATATTTTACCCATAGGCCTCAGTGGGCCTGTTCGCAGCACCCTAGACAAGAACAGACACAACCCCAACAATAATAACAGCTGAGGCCAGCAGCGGTGATGGATAGCTCCACCTAGCAGATCCACACTCTTACCCAATGCAATGACAGCAGTGGCAAATCCCCTCACAATGATCTCAATAACTGAGCGAGTGCTTAGACTAAGGTGGCAGGAAGTTATGGTCCTGCTGATACTGTAAACCGTCCTCCAGCAATAGAGAGCTGATACAGTATGGCTGCCATTGCTGTCAAGACTCTGCTTAGTACCTTACACTGAATGACACCCCCCCCCCCCCAATCGAATCCCATCCTGTGTGTCCACGAGGGAGTTGCAACCACTTTTCCTATACCCTTCCCTGTTTGGTCACCGTTTATTTTTTTCTCTCCCCTTTTCAGTTTTTTCCTGTCTGTCTTCCTCTCACTGGGTTCCTCCCATTAGCCAATCTGCCTGCCTCTCCCATGGGTTGTATTCTCCTTTAAAATCATGCCGTGGGTGGGTGTAGCCCAGGGGGTCTTCAGGGACTGCAACAGCCGCATCCCTGCCGCAGACATCCTCCACGCGGAGAACGGCAATCAAAAGGCCCCGTGCAGAAACTCATTACCGTGGAATTCCTCAGCGGTGCTAAATTGTGATTGAAGGAAATTTGAAATTCCTTATCAGGTCTTTTTTATGGGGCAAATAGACGCGGAGAGGTGCATGGCGCTTTTGCCAGATTAATCTGGGTTTCTGCTGATCCCAATATGTGACAAAGCTGCCGCTCTCCAGAGAAGATACAGCATCATACTGTGACTCTCACTGGGCTACAATATGGCAATGTTTACACTCGCTGCAAGCCATTCAACGCGCTTCCTGCTCAAATGTAATCATTGGAAATTTGATTTTGATCCCTATAGAGAATATATCGCCGAAGGAAATACGAATAAACAAGTTGAGCACATGTTGAATTTCCCAGCCACGGAGAAGTGATTACCAGCTAAATTCAGCCTTCTTTAATAATAATTATAATAATAATAATAATAATAACAACAACCATACATATTTTACACTTTATTTGTTGTATTAGTTTTGCATTTGTAAATTTGTAAGCATAATTTTTGAAGGCAAAACAAATGATAGCTGTCAAATGTGATAGCTGGCCATTAACTGTGCTACTCATCTAAGGGCAGGGTCTTATAAGCTTAGTTTGTGTGTGTGAGTGTGTGTGCTTAATTAGATACTCACAGTCACCAGTTGGCCATTATACATTCCCCTTTCTAAGCAGGCGCAGGTCACAGCGCTGCCATGTTGTCCTCTCCAGAATCCTAATGAGGGCTGTCTAAACACACAGGGCTGCAGCACACCAGCCTTCATCGTCAGTCGCTCCTACCATCCTCCCGAACAAGTGCCCAGCTGGAGGTCATTTACTCTCCAGTGCTTATAATTATCTACAGGGTGCATGCTCCACTTTGAGGGCAGCTGATCTTCCGTTTCTCATTTTCTTTACATTATTCAGTAGTTGAAGCCATTTCCTCTTCCTGTGACCCTTGTAAATCTTTTAACTGCTCGGCCTTTGACATCATGGCTCTTCAATTCCATTTCCAGGCAGCAGACCATCATGACAGAGGTGAACACTCATTTTGGGGATGATGTGGGGTGCTTTTGTGTTTTTTTTTAAGCGACATTTGTGGTCAATAACTACAGTGTAACAATATTGAGACAAAAACATGTGGTGCAAATAACGGAATAATACATATACAAGTGATATCAACATTTTATTATTGCTTAATAAAATGTACAGTTATTCAAATTAAATCTGAAATAGGCGCACTGCGTTTTGTCGTACTCTGCTAAATCCACAAGGGAAATCAACAGCAAGCAGATTAATCTGTCAATAATTGAGGACAATTTATCACAAAATTATAGACATTTCCAAAGAACAAAATAATTTGTGACTGTCTTTTGCCAGTTATTTGTTATGGGGGGATGCTCTGCCTAATTGGACACAGCATCTAATCGATTTGATTTCAAGTAAATCGCCCATGAGTCATCATATAACAACAGTAAAAGCGGTCACAGATTTAGAGATGTGTCAATACACCAAGATTATATATTTACTGTATTCTCATTGACATCGATAGAAGCTCTGTTGATATAGGGTATTGACCTGTTTGTACCATGCGGAATATCAAATGTATTTCTCTGTCATGTGTCCAGTGCAAGTACTGTATGTATAGTCGCTGTTTGGCCACACGCCTGAGCGCTAAATCAGTATTGCCGGAGGACGATACTGTTGATTTCAGATTCAGGAGAAGTACAACCCTGTCAAACCGCTCATTCGAATCATCTTTACGGAATGGCTTGTCCCCAGGAGAGCATGCAGGGAATTCTCAGGTGTTGCTCCACTATCATTAGTGGTCAGTGTTTCTGGGAAGCCCACAGCTAGGATACACATGGAGGTGGGGGGGAAGGGGGGTGTCTGTGCGCTGATGGACTGCTGTTTGGAATGGCTCATGCATTTTTTTTTCTTTCCCCCCCCCCACCACTTGGGTAATAGCTGTGGGCCGCTATGCAATCATCGCTCTTTGTTCTGAGCTGCTACTTGGCTGTTGGGTTATGGGGCTGAGGAGAGAGAAGCAGGCATGCCAGTGCCAAACCATATAGTCAGATTGAATGGAGTCCAAAGGAAAATAACTGGAAGCTGATTGTATATCAAAGCAGTGGACCAACCAGGGGGGAAAACACAGCAGCCATTCCATTCTGTATATGTGCAAATTACTTTCTCTGGGTCTTTTAAACAGCATGTTTGATGTTGAAGTAGGATGCACTGCAGAGGAGCACATGACCCAGAAAGAGTGGAATGAATACAACAGGTCATTAAAAATGGGAGAGGAGTGAGCATGTTGAGGCTTCTTGTAAAACTCCCAGCCAAAATATTATGATTATCAAGGAAAAAGCAAATAAACTGTATATTGAACAGGGGCATTGGGTTTAAAGAGCACTGTCTCTCTCTTACAGATATACCGAGGTCCTTGCACTGCATACAAAATAGAGATGCTGCAATTTGCCTATGACTGTTAACTTTATCCAAAGTGCTGCTCTGTGAATGAAATGATGATTGGACAATGATTTTATTTGTGTGTCAAAAGGTCCTCCAGTCACATTAACTCACTAAATAGCTATGGAGCCCTTTTTATTATTATTATAAAAGACCTTCAGTCAATCTGATGGACACTCTATTTACCTGCCTGCCTGAGTTGTATTTGACAGTACAGTACAGTAATTAGCAGCATCTATGATGTGATAGCATCCTCAATGAACCCCCAGACCCAGCCCAGATTTAAACTGATCTTCCAACACCAGTTCAGCGTTGCATCCCAGTCAATGTCCATCTAGTGTATGACTGACGCAAAGCACAATATATATTGCCGTTATAATGCAGGTTTTATTTAGAAATGGTTAGTGAGGGCATGTGACTTCACTCCTAATGCTTCACTGAATCTGGGATCAGATACATGCACAGTTGCACACAGTCTACGTATATAAGATATAAACTGTGAAGAAATTAATTTAAGGCTAGCCCTTTGAATATTCTCTGTGCCCGCTCAACCTTGTCTACTTCAGAGCGCACTTGCACATTAAGTAGACGATCTAACTAGACACAGAGAAACGTGCATTATAGGCACTGCTTGTGTGAATGGGTATATGTGGACAATGCATGAATACAAATGAAGTAACGTGGGCGTCGATAAAAATACATAGTACACAGTCACAATGTGATAGCATGCTGTATAACACATAAGAGAGAAAGAGAAGGTAGCTTCAATCACACATGCCCACTTTCAAAAGTGACAGGTGCCCCGCCCCTAATCCCGCCCTTAGTCCCGCCCCCAACTTCCGGTTTAGCCCTATACGGTCATAGTCCCGCCTCCCTACTTCCGGTCCAGCCCCATCCGGTCATAGGCCCTCCCCTGGAGTGTGACGTCACGGTGGGAGGTGTCTTTGAGAGTGGGAATTTTTATTCTTAGCCAATCATAAGTG
>JAODTR010004368.1:0-12105 GCA_025399935.1 Amblyopsis rosae | reverse complement strand
CTCGTTATGTCTCCCTCTCTTTCTCGTTCTGTCTCTCGTTCTCTCTCTCTCTCGTTCTGTCTCTCGTTCTGTCTCTCTCTCGTTCTGTCTCCCTCTCATTATGTCTCCCTCTCTCTCTCATTATGTCTCCCTCTCTCTCTCGTTATGTCTCCCTCTCTCTCTCGTTATGTCTCCCGCTCTCTCTCTTATCTGTATCTCTCCTCCCCACCCATCTACAGACCAAGGGGCCACTCCCGGCCGGCACCATCCTGAAGCTGGTGACCTCTGCTGACGGCAAGCCCACCACCATCATCACCACCTCCCAGGCCAGCGGGCCGGGCAACAAGCCCCACATCCTCAACATCAGCGGCATGTCGCCCACCACAACTAAGCAAGGCACCACCATCATCAAGACGATCCCAATGTCGGCCATCATGACCCAGCCCGGCGCTACAGGTCTGAACCTGTGTGTGTGTGTGTGTGCGCGGACACGCCCTCTGTGACGTCACGTGTGCTTTGGTCAAGTTCTTTAGCCTCGCTTTTCACCCTCTGCAGGCGTCACAAGCAGTGCTGGGATGAAGACTCCCATCACCATCCTCACCACCAAGATGATGACCACGGGGACCCCCGGCAAGATCATCACCGCCGTGCCCAAGCTGGGCCACGCCGGGGGCCAGCAGGGCCTCACTCAGGTACGCAGGAAGCGGCTGACGTTGTCCACTAGAGGGCAGTGCACAGATATTAAACTAAACGAGTGTCGCCTTTCTTTCATTACATTTTGTTCTCTTCACACTTAAGATGCTGACGTGTCGCTAAAGGCTTCGAAAGCGCGTTGATAAACCCCCGATCACACGGAGGCGTGCTTCCTGCACCATATAGCAAAATAAAGGATATGACTCAGTCATCTATACATAATACAGAATTTGTTTTATTTATTTTTAGCTATAATTATAGTAATGTTATTTATGTAGCCCTTAATCACATTGCCGTCTCAAAGGGCTTTACAGCCTACAGTTCACACGGAAACAACCAACACCCCCTTAACCTGCTTATTCCCCCTTGCAAGGAAAAACCATTCCATTAAAACCAACCAAAAATCTATTAATAATAATCGTAATAATAATAATGCACTTTATTTATATAGCACCTTTCATACATAAGCTACAGCTCAACATGCTTTACAACTGTAGAAATTAGAAAAACAAGGGATGAAGTGGTCAAACTTGAAACATTTATACAAAAAGGGAATAAACAAGATTTTACAAGCGATGAGAAACAAACACACATTCCATTTATTTCCATTTATCAACGCATGGACGCCCGCCGCCCGGAGCTACACCATCTTGCTCATGCAGATGCATATGTATAAAACACATATATTTATTTACCTGTTGTTCACCTATCCAGGTGGTTCTGAAGGGTGCTCCCGGACAGCCGGGCACCATCCTGCGCACTGTTCCCATGGGAACGATGGGCGGCGTTCGCCTCGTAACTCCCGTCACCGTGTCGGCCGTGAAGCCCACTGTCACCACTTTGGTCGTCAAGGGAACGACTGGTAAGAGACACTTCTACACACTAACCCTTCTCCTTTTTGATGCTGGGTGGGCGAGAGAGAGAACCGCAGAAGCATTGTGGTCCATGTTGGTTTAGTCTGCTCGCTTATTCAACAGGGGCCGTGCACAGCACATCTGTTAAGGCAGGTAGCTACATAGCTAACACCTACATGGCTACATAGCTAACACCTATATACATAGCTAATTTACACCTGCATTTGGGCAGAAGACATTACAAACAACACCTTTTGATAAGCACCTTAAAAACACATTTATGAACAGTTTACAAAGTGCTTTGCTAGACAAACAAAGCAGAATATTCATTAAATTCAAGTAGCAGAAAACCAGTAAAGGATGAATATAGTGTCAAACATTTTAATAGTCTCCATATTTTTCAGCTGTTTTCATGCAAAGGTGTAGATTAGTGATGTGGCATGACTTGTTTCCAGCCATGTTTTAAAGGAGTTCTATACCATCATTTAAATCCATTTATAGTAGAAAACTGCGTTTTTCTATATAAAGAGATGGTGGAGCAAATACGTCCTGAGCAGTGAATGACGTCACACTCCGTGTGTGTGTGTTTTATAATGTTATGGCCCACAAAGCATTTGTTTTGTCTATGATGCTGGTGTGCAGGTATGTGGTGTGACATCTAGTAGCATAACGTCAAAGAAAGACCCACTTTAAAGGCCGTAGAAAGTGATTGTAAGCTAATGCACGTTTTTGTCATTCAAAATATCTCCATGCACTGAGAACGGTAAGCTAGTGGTTGCAGCAGACCGCATTGTTGTGAACTGGTCCTAATGGCATTGGCGCCCCCTACAGGCGTCACCACCCTGGGCACAGTCACGGGAACCGTCTCCACCAGTCTGGCGGGGGGCAGCGTTGCCAGCGCCAACGCCTCCCTGGCCACGCCCATCACCACGCTGGGCGCCATCTCCACCCTGTCCAGCCAGGTCATTAGCCCCGCCACCATCACGGTGTCAGCCGCCCCCACCAGCCTCACCTCGCCCTCCACCCTGTCCTCCTCCACCATCACCGTGCAGGTGAGAGTCCTTCCCGCCCCTCCCTCCCAACCCACTTCAGGTCCACTCCCGCATAATTCGAGCGTTTGCATGGATACGCAATACAGCGTTTTAGCCTCTCTGACGCTCGTGCATTGTACGGGTGGTCGCGCAAAGGTTTTGTATCTGTAGGGAGCACGTCAACAAGCACAATTAGGGCTGGGCAATACGGACCAAAAATAATATCCCGATATATTTAGGTTGAATACCGATACACGATATATATCGGTATTTTCTATAAAGTGGGCTAAATCTTCAGGCATAAAGAAAAAACAGGAAACCCGACCGAAATGTGACATTTTGAATTTTTTGCGACATTAATTGACGTGAGCTTTCTCTGGTGGTCACTCGCTCCTGACTCCACCCCTCCGGCCAAGTGCATGCATGGAGGGAGAGACTAACAAATCGAAAAAGTAATGAATAAACGCATAATATAACTATCGATATAAACGATATTGTCTAAGCTTATATCTCTATTGAAAAAATTATGATATTCCGGTGTGTATATCGCCCAGCCCTACTTCAGACCTCTTATCAATACTTCATCTAGTGGAGCAAACTCACATGCACTAAATTGTTGTAACTAAGAGATTTGCTGAAAAGAACATTCTTTGTTTATAAAGCTAGAGCGGTGTTTTAGCTAGCTGGTTATTAATGCCGGTTCTACACAGCTGCAAATTCTGAGGATTCGATTTGAGTTTTTGTCCGTTTGTGTGCAAACGCTTTCACCATGCGAAAAGTTGATGTGAAGTTGGTTGGAGGACGGGAATAAATAGATAAGTACCAGGAGTCTGACACACCCCCCTCCCCCCTCCCGCGCAGAACCAGCCCACTCAGGTGACGCTGATCACCACCCCTAGTGGTGTGGAGGCCCAGCCGGTGCAAGACCTGCCCGTTTCCATCCTGGCCTCGCCCACCTCTGAGCAGCCCAGCTCCACGGACACCGGCGGGGCCGGGGAGGGCACCGTCACCCTGGTGTGCTCCAACCCCCCCTGTGAGACCCACGTGACGGGCACCACCAACACCTCCACCCAAGCCGCCTCCACCATGGGCGGAGGCCAGACGACCACTTCGCAGCAGGTGTGCTCCAACCCCCCCTGTGAGACCCACGTGACCGGCACCACCAACACCTCCACCCAAGCCGCCTCCACCATGGGCGGAGGCCAGACGACCACTTCGCAGCAGGTGTGCACCAACCCCCCCTGTGAGACCCACGAGACCGGCACCACCAACACCTCCACCCAAGCTGCCTCCACCATGGGCGGAGGTGACAGCCAGACGACGTCCTCGGGCACAGTGCAGAGGGTGTGCTCCAACCCCCCCCGTGAGACCCACGAGACGGGCACCGCCAACACCTCCACCCAAGCCGCTTCCACCATGGGCGGAGGTGACAGCCAGACAACCGCTTCGCAACAGGTGTGCTCCAACCCCCCCTGCGAGACCCACGAGACGGGCACCACCAACACCTCCACGCAAGCCGCTTCCAGCATGGGCGCGGGCGACCAGACGTTGAATGCGGGCACAGTGCAGAGGGTGTGCTCCAACCCCCCCTGCGAGACCCACGAGACAGGCACCACCAACACCTCCACCCAAGCCGCTTCCAGCATGGGCGCGGGCGACCAGACGTTGAATGCGGGCACAGTGCAGAGGGTGTGCTCCAACCCCCCCTGCGAGACCCACGAGACAGGCACCACCAACACATCCACCACTGCCACATGCAGCATGGAGACTGGCGACGGCTCAGGTAAGGACTCTCATGCCAGACGGCCCTAGGGATGGGTTTTTATCCAAACCCATGCAGTTATCAATTGTGCTTATCGGTTGGCTCTTTAGATAGACAGACTGACTGTTTAGAACAATAGGCACACATCTCTAGTAACATTCGAATAAATAAAAATACAGATTTTTAACGGGGTATAAGCTTGAACACTATATGAATATATTTTTTCCTGAATTTTTGCAAGTAACCTTGTTTCTAATTAATTCTGTTAAAGATGCAAATGTAATGCCAGTTTTGGCATAATCAAGCAAATTGTAATGAATGGTGGTAAACTCTGTTGATTGCCCTTTTCAATATATAAACCACATAAGTGTTTGTGCCCTTGTCAGCCAGGCACTATTGAAAGTATGATCATGCCTATTGCTGTGTTCGTTTCAACAGTCTTCTCTCTTCCCAATGGATGCCTACCAACTTCGCATCTTAAACAGATCTCTCTTAAAAAGTCTCAATTACATTTAGTTCTAAACATAATGAATTAAAGATTAACAACACCATGTCAGCCCTGGCAGTGCACATCCAGTTTGTGTGGTGGGTATGGGTGCACGATATTGATAAAAAGAATTAATATCAATATTAATTCAGATATTTTTAACATAAGTAAAATCATAAAGGTTATGACATATCGTCATATTCGACTCGTACAACAGTAATTCCAAGCTACCGAGAAGGCATTCTTTTTGTCCACTAACGTTTCCTATTCGATCTCTATTATGTCAATAGCTTCTAAGGATGGCACGATCCAGTTTTTTCAGTCCAGATACCGATACGGCACTTTGGGTATCGGCCGAGCACCGATCCGATTCCAGTGTTAAATTACGTTTTATGTTAAGTTGCAAAGTAAATGACAGTCAATCTCTATTTTTGGACAGATGCGTTTTAGAAGCCTGCTGCTGATAGTGTGGCCTGGGTAGGTTAGACATGGCTGATGCTTGACAGTAGACCTATGCATGTAAATTAATTTAATTGGATCAGCCCAATGGATCGGTTACAACTGTCCAATTGTCATCGATATCGATCAAGCTATTTCAGTCAGTATCGGACCGATTTCCGATCTTAGTATTGGATCGTTGCCATCCCTATTAGCTTCCTCATCCACACATCTTACTTTTCTGTCTATATCAAACGTAACTAAGGCAAGCAGCCAACGGACTCATCTCTCTACAAAATAAACGGAATATTGCACTTCCTGCAACATTTTCAATATGATATTGCGCAACGTGATACCGCGATACCGATAATGAGTCGATGTATTGTGCACCCCTAGGGGTGGGGTGGGGGCTTCTGGGGGATCATCCTGTGGCATTGAAGGGAAAGGTTGAATGCCAACAGTCTTTCTCCAGCTGACTGCACCTTAGCAACTGTCGCTCACTGCGTTGCAGCCCAACAGACCGAGGGTGAGGGTGAGGGTGGAGAAGGAACCAGCGCCACAGAGCACGCAGACGCCACCGCCACCACAGCATCGGGAAGCAGTCCGCCCTCCGCCACCCAGGGCAGGGCCATCACCACAGTTACCCAGGCCACGCTGGCCCCCGGACCCTCTGTGCCCGTAAGAGCGCTATGTTGGCACCATAGTCTCTGTATATAAATGGACAGACCCTCTGTGACGTCACCATAGACTGTGTATATATAAATGGACCCTCTGTGACAGGACTGGCTATAGAGACAAAAAAATGTTTTTTAGCCAATCTGTGAAAATGTTTCTTTCTGCTGTAACTTTTTAACATTGGAGTCTATGGTGATTGACAGGACCCTTTAGCAGCCAGCTTCAAGTGGCCATTCCATGAATTGCAAGATTTTGCACTTAATTTTTCCGCACCGGAGGCTATTTATTTATTTATTTCCTGACGATACTCTATTGATTTTCAAGCCCTGGTATCGATACATTAATAACGTTTTTAAATCAAGCACAAATAGAAAATACACAGTACAAGATGGGGAACAGATCACACAAAATGGATAGAACTCAATCATCGATGCATAATTCATTAAACGGATATTGTAAATGTTTTAGCTTAATTTAAGTGTCCACTAAATGATGTATTGAAATGTATATGGTAATCGTATCGTGACCACTAAATGACAGTTGATTTGAATGACGAGGTTAGCGGCGTGTCCCCCTGTCTCCTCATAGACGATCTCGTCCATCACGGAGGGGGCTGTGTCCGCGGCCAGCGCCCCGGAGGAGCCCATGCAGACAGACGAGGCCCCCGCGGCTGAGACGGTGCCCGTGGAGGACCCCACGGCCATGGAGGCCCAGGAAGCGGTACGGCTCTGAATTCTTTACAGGACGCACTCATCCCCCTCCAAACCCGATACTCCAATTGCATTAACTTGAAAGGGAACAATATCCCAGCCTTCTCAGGACGTTTCTAGTTTTCTCCTGAATAAATGACTGTACCTTTTATGATAGGGTGGGGGGGTAGAGAGCAGTGTGAGCTGTTGAAAGCTAATACGCTTTTTGTCAAATTCAACAAATATCTCCTCGCATTCTGCTATCTTACCGGTCTCTGTGCGTGTTCCAATACTTCTACACAGCCCTGGCTCCGTAAATGGTAACGCTCTGACTCTTGTGTCTCTCAGGGCAACGCCACGACAGCGGCGGTGGTTGCCGCGGCGACGGCTCTGAACCTGCCGTCGGAGCTGATGTCGGAAGGCCAGGGCGCCACGCTGCTGGTGACCGGCCTGTCGGACGAGGAGCTGGCGGTCACGGCCGCGGCCGAGGCGGCCGCCCAGGCGGCGGCCACGGAGGAGGCGCAGGCCGAAGCCCAGGCCGAAGCCCAGGCCTTGGCCATCCAGGCAGTGCTGCAGGCAGCTCAGCACGCCGTCATGAGTGAGTCTGCATGCTGGTTTGCCGTGGAATACTGGCGCTCCGATGCGCCACTTAGTAGCAGCGGTCTTCACGGGTCAAACAAATCGGACCTGATCCGAAATGAACCAAAGTGTATTTCACCCGACACAATTTGATGAAATTAAAAACTCGTACATTTGGACCCGTTCCAAACACCCCGCGACAACCCGATACCAGGGAAGTGCGCTGCCCTACAAAGCCCAACCGTCGTAACTGCACACACAGTAAAACTAAGAAAAATGACGGTCCGGCCGATAGTCGATTCAATCGGCGAAAGCTGACATGCATCACGATGTTTTGCAGACATCGTGATAAAAACATTTTTTAAGCGGTGAAAAATGTCGATGCAGCGTTCAGACACAGATATAAATATCTAGTGAAACACTGCGTAATGCCACGTGTTCCCCTTCTCTCTCCCCCACACCCCCCCTCCCCTAGACGAGGGCGACGGCGAGGGCCAGCATACCACCACCTCCATCCCCATCGTGCTGACGCAGCAGGAGCTGGCCGCCCTGGTGCAGCAGCAGCACCAGCTGCAGGAAGCCCAGGCAGCCGCCCAGCAGAGCCAGCAGGCTGCCGCGGCTGCTGCTGCCGCCGCCGCCGCCGCCATGGCCACCGCTGCCGCTGACGGCAGCCTGCCCACCGAGGGCCTGGCGCCGGCCGACAGCCTCAACGACCCCGCCGTGGAGAGCAACGGCCACAACGAGATGGCCGCAGCCGCCGTCACCAGTGCAGTGGCCGCGCTGCTGCCCCGTGCCGCCGCGCCCGCTGAGAGTGAGTCCCTCCCCCCCATTGTTGTGGTTACGGTTACTAGGCCCAATTGGCCAGGGCTTCACCTTGATTGGCCGGTCAGCGGTAGTTGGAGCTATATTTAGAGAAGGCCAAGTATTGTTGCAGGGTGTTTTTTATTATTTTAATTGCAATCAATTGTGTTGATGACAGTGTAGGGAGACAGTAGGGATTAATGGGAAAACTGCATAATGTGATAAAACGAATACTCAAATCCCAATATTTAAATCAAAGACATACAAATAACAAATAATCGAATATTTGGGGCCAGCCCTAGTGCACGTATAACTAAACATCTCTGCACCGAATTGTCGAATGAACATTGACTTTTGTAGTCGGAATGTAACTGCACGGTAGTCAGTTGGAGCGTCCCTGCTTTGTATTGTTGTGCAGCTCTCTGATTGGCCCCCTCTACACCCCCCCCCCCCACCAGCTCTAGCACCGTCGAGCACGTTTGCCACCTCCATAGTGGTGGCCAGTCCTGCCAAGCTCCAGGCGGCAGCTGCCCTCACGGAAGTGGCCAATGGCCTCGAAGGAGGGGTACGTCTCTTCCCACCCACTGTCCGTCTGATTGGCTCGTTTTGATCCACACCTCTTATAATGAGTTGTTGCTTGTCTTCCCGTCTCCATAGAAACAAGCACCACAGCCTGCCCCTGCCAAGCCCGTGGTGAAGAAGGAAAACCAGTGGTTTGACGTTGGCATCGTCAAGGTGACCAACATGGTGGTCACCCACTTCTACATGCCTTCAGACGACTCGCAAGGAGATGTATGTATTATTGTCCCCCTTTTCCCTCGCAGTTGGTAGCCTGGCAACGCCCAGGAACATCTGGGATCTCGTGTTTCATTTGCCTGGCAACACTCCCATTCAGACAGACTTCCCATCGACCCTGGGACTGGCTGAGCCAATCAGAACCGTGTATCTACAATGTAAAATAAAGTAATATATTTATTTTACAGTGTAGATACACGGTAGTGATTGGTAGTTTAATATGAATATACAGAAGGGAAAAAATAAATATGTGTGTATGTATATATATGTGTGTGTGTATGTATATATATGTGTGTGTATATATGTGTATGTGTGTGTGTATATATATGTGCATGTATATATATATATATATGTATATGTGTGTATGTATATGTGTGTATATATATGTGTGTGTATATGTATATATATATATATGTGTGTGTATATATATGTATATATATGTATATATATGTGTATATATATGTGTGTATATATATGTGTGTATATATATGTGTGTATATATATATATATGTATGTATGTATGTATGTATGTATGTATGTATACATATATGTGTATATATGTATACATATATATGTGTGTGTGTATATATGAATTAATTGTAAATTCTTCAATTTACAAGAATGTACTGTTTATTACTGTATAAACTGCGTGCAGTTTGCAAGGGGCTTTGAGTTGGAGCCCTGAAGAATGCTGCATGCAATAGTGCTGCATTAGTTCCCCCAGCACTCCCCCTCCCCTCTTACCCCTGTACCCCCCTCCTGTAGGACGACTCGGGCCTGATGCCCGACTACAGCCAGATGAAGAAGATGGAGCTGCAGCCGGGTACGGCCTATAAGTTCCGCGTGGCGGGCATCAACGCGTGCGGTCGCGGCTCCTTCTCGGAGATCTCCGCCTTCAAGACGTGCCTGCCCGGCTTCCCAGGGGCACCGTGCGCCATCAAGATCAGCAAGGTAAGCCCACCAACAGCTCTCATGTGAACCAAGAGGGGATTGCACCCGTGACCACTACATTAGTATACTGCATAACCACTACGCGAATCAAGTCAATATGTTACTGTTAATTAACTGTTGTACCGCCAAGACATCATGACATCGCCTGTTTGTACATGTGATGTAGTAGTCCAGACTTAATAATCAGTCCATACGTGTGTGCACATAGCTCCTGTTAGTGAGGATAAGGGTTTGGCATGCTACTAGTCACATTTGAACCTATACCAGTAGGAAATGGAATACCTGGAATTTGGTGTCAATAGTCTACCCAACTTTTTGTATTTGTTTGTGTTATGTTTAGACGCTCACGTAAAATAGTTGGCAAAAATATGTGACCTACCTACAGTTTCTTTTTAAAATCTCGCCCATTTGAATTTTTAATTGAACAGCCCTGCAATACACTCCCACCCCTCTCTACTCCCCGACCCCGTGTGGAGTAGCATGCTGGCGGTGTTAGCTTCAGCAGTCTGTGCCACGTTGTTAGCTCTCCCCTCGTCTCACCGCTGTCTAACCCCCTCCCCCAATCCCTCCCCCCAACAGAGCCCAGACGGGGCCCACCTGACGTGGGAGCCCCCCTCCGTCACGTCGGGGAAGATCATCGAGTACTCCGTGTACCTGGCCATCCAGAGCAACCAGACGGCGGAGGCCAAGGCGTCCACGCCGGCCCAGCTGGCCTTCATGCGTGTGTACTGCGGGCCCAGCCCCTCCTGCCTGGTGCAGTCCACCAGCCTGTCCAACGCCCACATCGACTACACCACCAAGCCGGCCATCATCTTCCGTATCGCCGCACGCAACGAGAAGGGCTATGGCCCTGCCACCCAAGTCCGATGGCTGCAGGGTGAGTGTGCGAGCGTACCCAGTGACAACCACCACCACCACCATCCCCGGGGGCCGTTTGAGTTCATTTGATGTATTTCTATATTTGTTTTATTAACTGGTGTGCTCGTCTGTCTTTTATGTTTTGGCTATGTAGAATCGGGCAAGGACGCCGCTTCTGCTAAACCTGCTCCCAAAAGACCAGGCACCTCCCCCGATACGTGAGTTCCCCCAACCAAACCCTCCCTGGCTGATTCACTAGCGACATCTGATGAGTAAATAAAAGGTCAAATAACTGTGTGTGTGTGTGTCCTGCAGCAAGGCTACTGGTCCGAAGAAGGCAAGAACGGATCAGTGAGGTGAAGAGAACAGTCCCAAGCCCCTTCCCCTTCCAGTTTGTTCCCTTTTTACCAGGAAGACCGACCCCCTCCATGTTAATCCTACCGCCCCCCCCACACACACACACACACACACACCTCCTCAAGCTTGACTCAGATCTCACCAGAAACAGAGGCAGAACGACCATGTGAAGCCAAGATGAGTCGGTTTGAGATCTTTCTGTAGATATGACCCCCCCCCCACCCCAAACACAATTTTTCTGTTTATCGTACTTTTTTCTTTTTTTTGATTTAAGAGCAAACTTAGAAGCACATTATAGCAATTGCAGTCACATGTTCAATCTAATGTGTATTTTTGGCTAGTTTCAATAGTTGAGCAGTATAGAGATGCATTTATCTTCCACAAAATGGGAGTCAACTTGCGCGTAATGTTACCCTTTCATTTCTTGTTTGTGTTTTTTTGGTTGTTTTTTTTTTTACTCTTGGGGGTTGTTGTAGAGAGAGACTACTTGTGGTGATGTACAGTGCTGAAATGCAGTGATGGCATTAGTTTAGAGAGGAAATAATCAGTATGGAAACAAATAAAGCACTTGTCCTCACCGATAGGGGATATCGTTCTGTTTTCTCTTCATTTTTTTTATCACCCCTCCCCAAATACGCAAAACAAATTCGCTTCGAGAACTCAATCTGTACAGACATCCTGCTGGACTTGTTTCCTGGTAAATGTGTGCTATTTACCCCCACGATGACTGGTTGCTGACACTTCAGTGGACAAATGGAACGTCAGAAAGGAAGAGATTTGTAGAGAGAGAGAATGACAGACTTCGTTAGGAGTGAGACTTGCAGCACACACAAAAAAAAAACGACAAAACCTTGCAAAATCTTCCCAAAAAATTAGCAAGCAATGATGCAGAAGACCTTTTTGTGTAGTTTATTTTTGTATTTTTGAAGCTTGTTTTTTTTTTTCTTCCTCTTCTTCCCAGTGTGAGTGTGTATGTCAACTGTTTTTTTTTTTTAATTTTTTTAAAGCATCACCTTTTTTAACTGTTGTTCATCCCCATAGTTCATGCTTTGTGGAAAAGAGGGGTGGCTTTGTTGAGTTGGCCACTATATTTTTAATCCTTCATTCAGTTGGGTGTTATATTCTTGTTGTAGCAGCGGGTATGAATGGAAGACTT
>JAODTR010004367.1:0-12105 GCA_025399935.1 Amblyopsis rosae | reverse complement strand
GAGGGATTAGGGGCGGGGCACCTGTCACTTTTAATTAGGGGGCGGGTTTGATGACTTTCCTATCTGTATTCTCTCTGATACACACTTATCAGTGCATGTGATGACAATAACCATATTGGTGTTGTCAGTAACATAATTTTCATTGTTAATTTACTTTATTGTGAGTTACTTTTTCATGTTAAAAAGGCCTCTATTTTTTGTGTGTAGCATTTAGAATGATCCCATATCCCTTGGAGAAAGGACACCTATTCTACCCCTACCCCATCTGTACAGAGACTGCAGACAGAGAACTACTACCAAGTAAGATGAACAAAAACATTTGATACATACTGTACATCAATACAAATAGTGTCCTGTCTGTTTGGAAGACTGTACATGGATGAGAACATTTTACTGGCTCCTCCATGTGTCCTCTCTCTAACCCAGGGCTTTACACTGTCCTCTGGATAAATGCACGGTAAAGCAGATGTGGGTCTAAATAGAGATAGTGATTTTCCTAGTAAAATGTGTTATCTTGGTCAATTTGATTTATCTGTTCAGATCAGGGGCCTTGAGTCATTGAGTCTAAAATAATTTAACACAATACATTTAAAAAGGTTGTTGGGGAACATAGACATGCGTTTTTCATGCCATCATTTTATGATTAATTATTTGATTGCTAAACCAAAATGTTCAGTTTGACCCCAAGAGCTGTACTTTTTGAATACATATTTCAATGACCGTCCACCCTTTGTGTCTGTAAGCAGTGTTTCACGAGGTGTCTGTGTATCCGAAGAAAGAGCTGCCCTTCTTCATTCTGTTCACGGCCGGCCTCTGCTCCTTCACAGCCATGCTGGCACTGCTCACTCACCAGTTCCCCGAGCTTATGGGAGTGTTTGCTAAGGCTGTAAGTACACACACACAAACACACACGTAATAACACTAAGATGCTAAATTACTTGAGCTACCGTCTCTCCACTAGCACCAGGCTGGGAGAGACTAATTAGAATAGTGTAAATGCTACCTGATTAAAACCTTCCCATGAAGACATGATTGTAGGTTTAGCCCATGATTTCTGTCTACTACGGGATTCTTTCTAATCAGTAAGCTACCCTGATGCCTGTTCAGTTAGGGTTCCTCAGAGATGGAACTTCAGTGAATGTGACGCCTCGTTCTTTTTCGTTCTAATGGAGTGATGTCAAATATTGTATCTATAGTGTAGTGGGATATGTGTAAAAAGACTTGCACTATGTTAACTCAATTTAATTTAAAATGTCATGCCTCACCAGAACTATCTATACACAGATTTCATTAGACAGGCAAAGTATGTGGATATTTAGATTGCTGATGATTTAAGGGCTACTTTAAGAGATTTGTTCATGTCCTATAGTTCCTGAGTACGCTGTTTTCACCTCTGAACTTCATCATGGAAAAAGTGGAGAGCATTCTGCCGTCCAGCCTGTGGCACCAGCTCACCCGGATCTAGAGGAGTTAACAGATCCTCAACAATAGACTACAACAGAAGTGACAGACCTTTAGTGCCAGGACACAGGAGAAGAAAGGACACTAATAGTGATGGAATTTGGGGGGGGGGGGGGGAGTCATGCACATGTAATGCTGTTTTTGGTTGTAATAAACCAGGTGAGACATTTTCATCAGAAGTTAAAATAAAGGACTTTTTGTGCATTGCTGCTCACCATTGTGAAGTTGGAGGGACCACAGGCGGATTTTCATTCATAAATGAGTACGGCCATCTCGACGTTAAGGAGTAGAGATGAATTCATATTATATTCCTTGTCCTGTTTTGTGCAAGGAGTTGCAGTAGAACTGTAACATGTTACTCTACATTTTTCTCTGCATTGATTTGGAGTTTATATTTGGATAAATTTGATATGCCAGATTTCAGTAAGTGTCTATTAAGAATTTAGGAGTGCAGCACACCAGTGTTCTGCAACGGACAACAACTACTTCAAAGAAAACGCAGTGTGGCATTGGTTAAAGTTACAGATTAAATTTATTACAAAGGAAAAACTGAACTCAACTATTCAGACCCTTTATTCACTACTTGGCTTAAGAACTTTTGGCAGCGATAACTGCCTCAAGTCTTCCTGGGTATGAAGCAACAAGCTTTGCACACCTGGATTAGGGTATATGCTGCCATTGTTCTCTGCAGATCCACAAATTCTGCCAGGTTGGCTGGGGACTGTGAACAGCCATTTTTAGGTCTAGTGATGTTGGATTGGATTAAAGTCAGGGCTCTGGCTGGGCCACTCAATGACATTGAGTTGACCCTAAGCCACTGCTGCATTGTCTGGGCTGTGTGTGTTTAGGATCATTGTCCTGATGGAAGGTGAACCATCAGTCACGTCTGAGGACCTGAGTGCTCTGGACCAGGTTTTCATTATGGATACAGTATCTGTGTACTATGAGTCACAACTGTGCTTCACTGTTGGTGGTTTTGGGTAGGTGATGAGTGGTGCCTGATTTCCTACATACATGGCCCTGAGAATTGAGGCCAAACAGCTCAATCTTGGGTTTATCATGGTTTATACAGTTTATTGTGCTCCAATATGTATTGTCAGCTGTGAGACCCTAAGTAGACAATGGTGTGCCTTGCCAAATCATGTTGAACCAATTGAATTGACCACAGGTGGACTCCAGTCAAGCAACAGAAGCATCTAAGATGATCATTAGAAATTGGTTGCACCTGAGCTACGTTTCAAGCTCGATGGACAAGGGTCTGAATAGCTATACAAATGTGATTTCAGTTTTTACTTTTTAATTAACTAGCAGAAATGTCCAAAATGTAATTTCCAATGGAGTATTGAGTAGAATTGAGGGAAAAAATGAATCTAAATGATTTTAGCATAAAGCTGCAATATAACATGGTAAGTGAAGGGGGTTGAATACTTTCGCAAGGCACTGCAGTATGCTCAAATAAATACCTGTCCAGATCAACAAAATGTTTGATGAAAACCCAAAACTGCAATACTAGCTTTCTTCAGTGTGGTGATACAGATGACATGCCATACTGTGGCATACAATAAGTGCTTGCTTGTAAATTATCACTATCAGAATCAAACAACTGGGTTTCAACTATTAAATGTATACTTAATATTTAAAACATTTTCAAGTTTAAATCAACTCTGAATATGCTTCAAATTCAAGTGTGGGGCACACTATCGCTTAACAAATGTCTTTAAATGTGAAATAGTTGTGTGTGTAAATATATGCTACTGAAAACATTAACATTAATTGGGAGCCATTTGAGTATGCAACATTGTAAAGTTCAGCAGGATGCAAATGATGTCGCCATGCCATTCATTCTAGAAAATCGTGTTAATTTACACAGCCAGTAGTTTTGAATTTAATTCACCCAATCATCAATGAAAACCAATAAGACAACATTAGTTTACTAACATGTAAATTAGATGCTGAGCGATGTTGGTTGAAGTGCTGAATGCATGCTGGAGTGATGTTGTAAAATGCTTTTTGTTAAAGACATGGAATTACAGACCACAGGTAGGATGTAAATTGGAAATTTAGTTTGTATGGTCAGGGTTAGATTACTAATCCTAATCTCTTGTGGACCAACCGCCTCACACAACATTATGTTGAATGTCACACCTACACTGTAGACAGAAAAAAATTACATGTGGCTTTTTTTTTCCTTTTTTTTTTAGAAAAATGCAGTGGATTGAAAAATAATTGTATTGGTTACTTCAATCAGCACTAAACGGTGAAACCAATTTATATTTTCATATGACTGATTTCTATGTTTCTTTTGATAAAATATGAACTGTGCTATAAGAAATGTACAATATTCTCTTATGTTCCATTTAGTGATTTCTAAACCCAAAGTCGATTGACACTGCTCTAAAATATCAGGCCATTTTAGTCCCTATATTTTCTAGTATTGATCCCAATAGATCAATGGTTTTCAAACTAAATCCACCAAAAAATCTAGAATACAAATATTTTCTCAAGACACACTTCACCACATGACTAGAAAATTGCCCATTACTCAACATTCAGACCAGACTTCCACTACCACGCTAAGTTTGAACCAGCATGCCTGATGTTACCATCCCATCCTGTATATATTGTATGCCATCTGCTTAACTGTTGGTTTATGGCTTCATAGCAGATGTCAAATCATCTTATGCGATAGCTTGAGTCCACTCCGTATCATATGAGTAGGCCGGTCTCACGTCTAACCCTTGCAGGTGTGCATGTCAACCTGCTGGTAGCAGTCATGGCAGTGCACAGCGCAGCACCAGTGAAACTTGCACTCACACTGTGTGGTGCGACTAACACGCGCCGTGTTGTAGCCTCGTCCGCAGCACATCACCTCGCAGCTGTCCGCGCCGCTGGCCGTCCTGTTACAGAGCCTCCTCGCTGTCCCCATGGAGCCTGCAACAAGAGCGGTTAGTTATTAGTATTATTATGTGTTATTTTAAGTAATTATCTAAAATGTTTCCACAGGGGAAGTGTGGGGGGGACGGGAGGGTCATTTGACAGATTTGAAAAACAAACGAGGTAACAAAAAAAAAAATTATATATATATATATACACAAAACACTAATGAATGTTACTATACACATATACTTTCTACATGAACTGTGCACATGCTTCAAAGACACAAGTAGAATACAATTAAGATATTTCTGTGTAGCTCAGGCACTTTCACAGTAACAGCATAGACTGATACTAATCAGTCACAGTATTATTAGTGGTAGTAAGGCTGTCAGGCGATCAGTCAAGCTCAGGAGTCAATAAGCATTCTCCACATTAGAGGACAGACAATTATGCATTTTGCATCATATCTCCTGAACCAAACATGTTAATGCAATATAGGTGATGTCTACTCCTATGTTTTGATGGTCAAGGAATACACAAATGCCATATACAACATCATTAACTGTTCAGGTCAATCGTTAATGGTGAATTCAGTGGAAGAAATAGCAGTATCTAAGACCCTAGGCTAAACTGTGATATCACTGTGTTTATTGCCCTTCTTTCTCTTTCCCTGAGTGTGGTGAATGGGAGATGCTGTCACGATCCTGGAACAGCTCCTGCCCGGTGATGTCATCAGATAGAGATGCTGCCATGGTAACAGACAATGTGTGGATGGCGGTGGCTGCCTTTCCCGCAGTCTCCAGTAGAGAGTTCTGAATGCAGAGCCAATGGATGTGTCGTAAATGGGAGAAGCTGTCATGATCCTGAACACTGTTTAGATGGTACAACTGGTCGTCAAGGGCAGATACTGCCATGGTCCCGGACAGTGTGTGGATGAGGGTGGCTGCCTTGACACTACGGAACGTTGTTCAGAGTGTACTATTGAGTGGGGACCCATTAACTGAGCGAAACAAACTAATGATAAGTGATGAGTATGTTGCTAACAGCGGCTTGATAAACATGACAATGTATTGTATTTTAGCCGCAAAATAAAAATAAATAAATGCCGTAATATACCATGAAACCGGTATGTCTATAAAAACAAAACGTGATATACATTTTGGCTAAAACCACCCAGCCCCTACCCCTATTGCATCCTAACCATCCTGGAAGGGTTGATTCCTCCTTCTGTGGTCCTTTTCTTCCATTTCTTTACCTATGGGGTTTTTACTGGACATTTTTACTTGCCTGTGGGGAGGAGCAGGTTTAGTTGTTTGTTTGTTATCATGTGGGCTGTGGGCTGTAAAGCCCGTTGAGACTGCAATGTGAAAAGGACTATATAAATAAACTTTTTCATAAGATGGTGGTTTTTGCACCATAGTTAGTTACTGGTACTGAAAATATAGCAACAAAATCAGTAGGCTATAATTTGGTCTTGCTGATTTATGTTAAGAAATTAATATAAATTAGCCTAATGCTAGGCCACATACCAGTAGGCTATAGGCTAGTGTTACCATTACTATAGCTTGATTTGACCATATTGATATGGGAACAGATGGCTTAGTAATTTAACAAAACCACAAACGTAGGTCGGCCAAAAGTGTTCATTTACAAGTTAATAGCCTACAACCGTATAGTATAATGTAATTAAGTGCAGTGATCGTCATATTATAGATCCGGAAACATACAGTATTTTAAGACTTGCATTAAGACACACTGCAGTAATGATGTGTAATTTCATTGGATATCTCTATATCTACACGTAAACATGTCAGCCTCCACGGCAATACAGTCAGTAGCATAGCATTGCAAGTGTGCATGGCTTAAAACATGAACGTATAACTACAGTATGTAACATATTTATAACATTTATCCAACAAAAACGCCAGGCTAACTGGCCACGTACCAGCATTCTGATTCCAGAGGGACGAGGGTAAGAGGATGAATGCAAGACAGAGGAGACATGAGAGATTGATGACAGGAGCTGTCAACCAGCTCTTGCTCAGCTGTTCATTTTATGGCAGACAGACACACACGCACACACACAAACAAGCCCCAACAATACTGCATAGGCACACACACACACAAATGCTTGCCACGCAGTAGTGTCAATACCTGCTTGAGCCTATATTGAGCAGCACTACTAGCTACTCTTCCGGGGTCTCATTTATAAACATTGCGTACGGGACGCCACTTTGCACGCAAAGGTTGTGATCTATAAAAAACAAACGAAGGGAGAATATGTGGCCCTCAATGCACACTCTGAACCATGCGTACGCACAAGAATTGGATAAAATTGGAAACTTCGACTCCAATTGCAGAAGGAAGAAACTTGATAGATGTTTTGAAATTAATATCATTTTGAGTAGATTGATGAGATCCATCCAGAAATGCTAGGAGTGGCAGACTGGGGTGGTGGTTCCACTCTTCAAAAAGGGGAACCAGAGAGTGTGTGCCAATTACAGGGGAATCACACTACTCAGCCTCCCTAGTAAAGTCTACTCCAAGGTGCTGGAAAGGAGGGTTCGGCCGATTGTCGAACCTCAGATTGAACAACAATGCGGATTCCGTCCTGGTCGTGGAACAACGGACCAGCTCTTTACTCTCACAAGGATCCTGGAGGGGGCCTGGGAATATGCCCTTCCGGTATGTGTTTTGTGGATCTGGAGAGAAGGTGTGTGACCGGGTCCCTCGGGAGATACTGTGGGAGCTGCTGTGGGTGTATGGGGTGAGGGGGTCCTTTTTCAGGGCAATCTAATCCCTGTATGTCCAAAACGAGAGCTGTGCACGGATTCTCGGCAGTAAGTTGAACTCGTTTCAGGTGGGGGTTGGTGTGCGCCAGGGCTGCGCTTTGTCACCAATCCTGTTTGTGATATTCATGGACAGGATATTAAGGCGTAGTTGCGGTTTGGTGGCCTGGGGATCTCATCGCTGCTTTTTGCAGATGTGGTCCTGATGGCATCATTTGTTCCTGTGCTCATGACAGTGGCACAGTAACATTATAGGGAGACTACCTCTGCTAACACCACCACTTGTGTGTGTCCTTATAAAGTGACATTAAATATTATTTTTTCCTTTGAGAAGCAACCAGTAAAACTGGACTGGTTAGACAGTAGGGAGGGGTGCAATGGCACTGAAGTCAACTGCTTGTTTCTAAATGGTTTGGCAGTTCAGACTTACTGTCTATGCGCTGTCTTTTATTGCCAGGTCCTATCTAAGCATGACTTAAGCCCCCTCCCCGGACATCTGTGGTATGCTGCCAACCTGTGTGGGTTGATCAGCATGTCTGTGGGCTGGCTCCTGCTTATTGAATTATGATGAGGGGGTGCTGAGAGACGAGTTGAACATCTGAGCCTCTGCAGCCACAAGCAAATTGATTTCACACTTTACAAAGCACATATGCTCACTATCTGTGTGTGTGTGTTTTGTTCCTTCCAAGGGATACAATGTAATTAGCATTTCTAGTGTTTATGTTAATGTCAGATGAAGAATTTAGACCCCCCATCATGTAACACACACACATGCACACCTTTCTGTGTGCATATGTGTAAGTTGACCGGAGATGTATTTTGATTGACTACATAACCCAATGACCAAGTCGGATGTTAAACTTATACAGAGAAATTTGTTGGCAACGGTTACTACTAAAAATAAACATACTGAAATTAGTAAATAAAGCAGTGCACTTGCGTTGTGTTGGAATTACATATACAGACTTGTGAGCGACAATGCTAAAAGCTAATTCAAATATACAGTACCACTTCCTGTTTGTGCTGACATGCATACAGGGGTTTATCTATCAGACATTCACAATAAGTTGTTTATGTAGAGTCTGAAGAGTTAGTCTACAGTATCGGATTAGGAAAAAAAAAAACACCAGTCTGACACTAACCACTTCAATATACCGGTATGCGCTAGCTAGGCTACATAAATTATGGTAGGTTACTATTGTTTTCTACTGTTTTATTAACAAGCCAAGTCACTAACAAACAGCATGGCTAAAAAAACAGCTTATTAATAAACGTGTGTGCTTGGAGGAGATATATGAACATGCTCAATTTGTGTATTTTGTGCAGCTTCCTACTCAAAGTCTACTGCCAAAGTCTACCTGGATTTCACTCAAAAAAGGCCAAATCATTTTCCTTTTCTGTTCATTTATTTAAGTTCAGTTTGGGTTGCTAGTTGTGGCCAGGTAGCAGGCATATCCATTAGTAAACATTTCAAGTTGGCAAGGTAGGCTACTGTAGCGGCAGCGGTACTGGGCATTAGTCAGTAGGCTACCGGCAGGTAAAAAGCAACAGCCTCGTCTTTAGAGAAGCAGGTTGCATAATCTCGTGCAAACAACAAAGCCCGCTCGTGGGAATAATGCCCACACCAAAGAAGGGTGCCACTTTCTATCCGGCAATCACTTTTTGTCATGACACCGACAATATGGAATATTGCATGCGTTATCAGACCACAAGCATATTCCAAAACCAGCGACACAAAACCTCATTCCTGCACAAGGTTGGTACAGACTTTGAAACGCGGCTCCAGAGTGTATGTGGATCCCCGAGAGGGCACGAGACTGTTGTGGGCTTTTCTTCGCTCAACGTGAACCGCACGGTCACTACAGCATCATGCTAAATAAAATGAAATATAACCACGTGGACAGCTTTCATTGGATTTTATTTCATGTTGTACCTGTTACTGCACAGACTGTAGCCTATACTCTCACCGATCCGAAGCCACGGCAAGACTGTTAACGGTAGAACATGACCTGGACTAATCAGACACTTTTATCTATATCTGCTTATTGGAATGTAGCCTACAAAAAGTATGGATAGCTTTTTTGTCAACAGAGTGGCAAATAGCCTACTACATGTAAAAATGTATGGATTAAATATAATTTAGAGCTCAAATATATAAATTTTTAGACTGCCAATAAACCATCGTGTTAGTTGGACTACAGTATATTTTTTAAATATATGTATATTGTCTATAATTAATGTATAAACTGTTTATTTGCTCTGTCAACTATCCTTGTTTAGCATAGATACGAAGAAAATATAGGATACTACTGTTAGTCAAACTAACATGATGGTTTATATAGGCCGCCTAGCAAAATAAAAATATATATTTTTAAATTATCCTTAATTAGTTTCTCACCTTTTTTGTGCCGTAGATTATAATTAATCTATTCATTTTTACCAGCAAAAAATGTGGGAATAGAACTCTAAAATGCATATCACATACAATGATCACTTGTTATCAGCAAGTCACTTTTAGGCACGACACCGGCCTAGATACAATCTGATATAATATATTAACTTTTGAGGTGGCGGCGGGGCCGATTGTCATAAAATTATAAATGCTTTAAATCAAGTTTCACAATCTTTTACTGTAACCTACCAGACCATACCAGATAGAGTGTGCGAAATAGACGGACATGTTTATTGGACATAGCTTCAAATTGGTATTCTTTTTAAAATGATGTAAGAAAATGCACAAATTACATGCATATCATATTCACCACATATGTTGTCTTAATTCATAAATAAAGTTGGCTAGGTTTATTTAGAGACCGTTAATACATCTATCTTTTGGTTAATCTACATGATTTGTTTACTGTTCTGTTCTTTCTCACTTCTGCCTTTCACATGAGAGGCGGGCAGGACGGAGAGCGGGATGCCAATTCCCATGTGAAAATCCCTCTACCGTAGCAAAAAATTATATTAATTATAGTTTTGGATGTATAATTAACAGGGCTGTCCCGAATACCATTTTACAGGTTTCGAATACTTGATGGTATTTCCGAACGAGTATTCAAATACTTTCTTCAAAACCATTAAAAACACTCAACTATAATTAAGAAGTATAACAGAAGTAATCTTCGATTCCTAGCGTCAGTGAGCACACATGTAAACATAGCCATGCACTCAAAATGGCCACTTTGACTGACACGTCAATTGACCCAGTCAGAGCTTTCCAATAACATATACCACTTGCATTAACCAATAAGAGTGTGTTGAATGAATAGCCCCACTCTCTTCTTCCAAAATGAGCCAATTGCAATCAATTGTGTTGATGACACAGTGTAGGGCAGGCAATTACATTACAACATGTGGGTTTATATGGAGACAGTAGGGATTAATGGGAAAACATGCATGCATAATATGAAAAAATTGAATACTCAAATCCCAATATTTAAATTGAATACATGCCCAACGAACGAATACCCAAATAATTGAGTATTTGGGGCCAGCCCTAATAATTAATATCCCCGGATTACCTTAAAATTTTTAATAAAAATAGCCCAATGATAGAAAAAATTATTTAATCCTGTTTATTGACCGCACCCGAGTATTAGCGGCACAGCTTCCGAAAATTCATCAAATCAATCAAATCAATGTATTAACCGCGATTAATAGCCGGGATCACGGTAGATCACGCTTTAAAAATACGTTTATTGTCTTTTCTTTTCTCCCCACAGGCCATTTTCTAAGCATAGCTACATAGGCCTATATTTTACTTTTGTAAAGCATAAATCATCAATTCTATGTCGAAGTGAAAATGCATATACTTTTTTAAAGCTGATCCCAAGTTATGGCAGTTGCCATACCTTGCCATACCTCATTGACGCATGTCTTACATTCTCAGCAAAAGTGAAATTAAACTTTGACTGACCTGATTCCAGATTATTCTACACGTTAACAAGAATATGATATTTAAGGTCATGTTGATGAATTCTCTCCTTGATGGACCAAGATGGGCACTGATAAGGGATAGCAGTATTTGCCTAACTTGAGGAATGAAACCAATCTTGCAGACATATGCACACCTAATCATCATTCTTTTAGAGATTGAGGGAATTGGAGGAGATACTGAATGTGTCAGGGTTACACACACACACAACTTACGTGTGTGTGTGTGTGGGGGGGGTGGGTGTGAGTGTTTTCTTAAAGGTTTAGAAGAGCGATTCGACCAATATCAAATTTTCAGGATAATTGCACCCTTGAGGCAATGCGTGTGATTTATAGAGCAGTGCAGCTGACTGTAGTTTCAGCATACTGGGTGATATCCAATCACCATGGATCATTGTTTCCCATGTATACTTTTACATCTACTCACAGACACTAGCTATAGGCTATAAGTTTATTATCGTGTCACAGTTTTCCCATTTTGACACACACAAAACAACATGTGTTGTCTTTTCCCAGTGTACCGCATGGAACAATAATTTGAACATAATGAACCTTGGATCAGTAAAGTATCTGTAAAGGTCACTAACCTGAGTCCTGATCAAGGATGCAGTAGTCAGGGGAGTCCTCGAAGTACACCAGGTGGCCCTTGCTGGGCAGCTTCACGGTGGCTTCAGTGAAGCCAGTTCCATACTGATTAACAGCCACCTGGACCGCACCATCATAGAGCCTGTGGAGGTGGTCACCCACGCGCCGGAGCTCTGCCATGGCCAGCCAGCATGTGCGCACGCTGCAGGATCCACTTAGCCCGTGGCACTTGCACTGCAGCGACAAGAAGCGCTTCACTGCCTGCATGGGCACACCATTCTGTTCACTCACTGTAGACCTTGTGCAGCAGATAGGATCTAGAAAATGGCGTACTGCGCATGTTGTACAGCACTATGGACTTCCATTTTATTTTATACTACTATACTGTGTTGTCTGGAGCCTTGTGCTCCTGGTAGGGTCTCCCAAGGCAAAGTGGTCTCAGGGGAGGGGCCAGACTAAG
>JAODTR010004366.1:0-12106 GCA_025399935.1 Amblyopsis rosae | reverse complement strand
GGAGAGGGAGAGAGAGAGAGAGAGAGAGAAACAGAAACATCTTTCTCAACAGAAGAAGGCAGTTGCAGTTTTACAATTAACTATGTAATTGAGTAAACTACCTTGTGTAGGAAACAGGGGTGTCTTGTCGTTATAAACTCCTACCATATTAGATTATTGTATTTGTACGCTTGCTAATGATTTTTGTATTCATGTTATAAGTACATCACGGGATATGATTGCTGCAGAGCATATTGTGTTTAAAACTAGAAAAAGATGGGAAAGGGTCTGCGTTTCTCCAAACGCTTGATTCAATGTCAAATTAATAAATCAGGTGATAATAAAGTAATAACAAAGTGCTCCAATCAGGATGGGGCTGTATAAATGATGATGGACACACAAAGAGGGTAATGAAAACATTACTATTAAACCTCAGTGTTAAGCACCTACGATATAATACACATATGGGGCAGGCATTATTTCCACAGATAATAAACAGAAATTGTAAAGTGGGTAGGAGGTTTGACATGAGCCCAGTGATCACAACGGCGAGAGGGTTTTGAGACTCTAGTAGTGGGAGGTGGTGCATGTAAACAAACGGTCTTGACTGTCTCAATGCAAGCCAGTATGTCGAGCAGGTGACATATTATGGGTAGGAAGAGAACACCAATGGAGAGGGCTGGTTAAGGACATACAATAGCTTCAAAACACACAGAACATTACTGTACTGAAATGCCCTTGAACAGAGTTTTACACAATTAGCAGAGCCGGGATTGAATCCATGCTACACTAGTCTGGCACGATAATAAATATCTGAACTGGAGTAAATTATTAGGTTACAAAAAGGCCATGAAATGCTAGATGTGTTCTTTTGCTCGAGTTAACATTGAAGCATTAAAATATACACTCACCTACTGAAGCCCACTCAACCCCACGAACCCAGTCCTCGTGACCCTGCAGCGACATGGCCTTCTTAAGCTGGCCGAGGGGAAACAAAACAACAGCAGAAGTATTTTACTAAAAAAGAAACTAAACTATAAAACACATGAATAATTATTCAGGTGTTGAGCTTACTTGTCCATTGAAATGTGTGTACAGGTGAACATTTGAGTCGTCGCCCCCACAGGCCAGAATGGGAACTGCAACAGTAGACTGGTTAAAACCAAACCATGGCAAGGCATGTATGCTTGCTGACTCATACACTCACAAGCATGTTCTTTTTTTTATGGTGGTATGTGGCATCAAAACAGTGGGCAGCCATGTGGAAGAGGGTGACACTTTAAACACTAAACTGCATGTGAATATGACATGCATTACAGCCAGTGGGGAGTACAGGGTGACACGGAGTGGATTATTAAACCTCTCCCATCCCACTCCCACAAGAAAGATATCCCATCCCATCCCAAATGTAGTCCCATTCCCACCCACTCACATGTTTATTTTTATTTTTTTGTTAGAGTAGGAAGAAAAACAACAGTACAGATCACAGCCATGATGAACATTTTTAAGATGACAAAATTGTTTGTTATTTTGTGTTTTTGTGTATAAAGTTCTGCATCATAGTGTTATTATGATTCCCAGTCCCACCCACTCCCACTGCCATTTTTTTCTGTCCCGTCCCAAGCCCGTGATAATCATGATTTTGTTTTCCATCCAGTCACCTGGGGGAATCCCGAAAGAAATGTCAGTCTCTAGTGAGGAGGTGGTGTGAAGTATGACGAATGACAGGAGGAGTGAAATGGTTTTACGGTTTATGCAACCACACGTTAGGGGGTGGGTGTGTGTATGTGTTTGTACAGACATGGCTTACCTCTGCTGCCTGGCAACAGTGCCAAAGAAACATCCATCATAAAACCATTGCTGAACGATAAAGTATGGAGACAGTCAGCTGAGGAAGGCAAAGTGGGGAATGAGTTATACTGTAGGCTCAATAGTTTTTTTCCAGACCTTTTACAGTTACAGGAACAGTGCACAATATTAAACCGTTTGCCATATTGGCCACATTTCAACTGCAATCCCTGGACAATGTAATGACAACTACAAACAGAAATACAACAAAAACAGACACAGTAAAACTGTAATTGCTTATAGCAAAATACAATACATTTCAATAGAACAAGTACTGTAGTTCAATACATAAAACAATGCACACTTCATTAGCATAGTTAACAGCTATGTACATAATAAACCTAAAACCTAAACGCTGCTTGAGTTAACTTGTTTACATGGTAACTCCTTCCCTTTTTTCAATGCAATACCAACCTTGCAATACATTTAATTTAAATAATTAAAGAAAGAAATATAAGAGGTGGGTGAGCAGTTATTATGGCTATTCAGTTTAATTCATAAGGTTGTATTTTAAGCTAATGATCTGAGAATTTGTGACTGATCATTCATTAAAAAGACGAAAACACAAAATTTAAGAAAAAACAAATAAACAAGCATAGCAGGATCATATGAGCAATCAAAACTGTAGCCAAGGCAAGCCCAATGGCAGGTCAGTTAGATATGAGACGTTTCACTTAAATGTCCCATATGGTTCCAATTTTAAAACCATGTCTGGCAGACTGTATCAGCTGCCTGCTAATAGCTGGCAGCTTTATTTAATGATACAATTACTATGAAACTACTGTACCATTTCTCCACAATACTGCCTGTGATATGTTCCCTTTCTTAGTAGTTCTAATTCTGGCACCTTTTGCTTCATTGATGAGCCACAGTTTGACTGTAGAGTCAGAGGCTGAGGAGGCTACAAGTATCTTGGTATCCTCCACGACTACAGCATCCACAGCACACACTGAACCAGAATGCCCCGTACACTCCACTGACTGGGAGAACTACAGGGACCAGACAACATTACAGACTCCATATCATTCCAGTTTGACACTCATTCAGTTAATGTTGCCTATCGGTGATCCAACTGGCTGATGTGGTCTGCTGTACCGCACGAAACCTCTTCCAACCAATAGGAAGTTAGTACGTCCACAATGGTTGTCATCATATTTTCATACATTTCATATCAGAATGAGGCAGCATACATTTAAGATTTAATATGATGGTAATGACATTTGGTACTGGTACTAAATAGTGATGATGACACAGTAATATGTATATGTATATAAACACACCATAATAGGTTCTAAATGCGCAGCTACACAACATACGTCATGGTATTCGCTGCTCCCATTAAACACAGCAAACATCTTTGAAAGTAGTTCAAGAATGTTGCAAATGTTTTTGAGTTAACATATTGGTATGGGAAGAGCTCAGATTATTGGTTACAATCCAGAAATTATTTCATCAGTCTAGTTTCTAGTTTCCCACAATACATTTTAGATAAATGAGAGACATTGAGCTGGATGACTTGAACTGGAAGATCTAGAAATATATAAAAGGGGTCAGGCACATTAAAAATTGTTTAGCAGAAAAACACTACTCTATAGTACTTTTTTTAATTAAGTTGTGGCACAAAGTCCACACAGCATACCTTCCCATTTTGCCTCTTCCAAACAATTAGTCGATTGTCTGAACCTCCTGACACAATGTGATTTTCTGGGTCTGGAACAGTAAACACATGTAAAATAGATTTAATGACAAAACATCCAATAAGTAACATTCATTTCATAGCATAATAAAAGATGATTCGATGCATTAAAGAGTAATTTAATACCCCCGTTAGTATCTGACTGAATGAAAAATGCCATTTTCACTCACCACAATCCTCCCTGTGAACCCATTGGACTGTATTCACTCTGCCTGTGTGGCCATTTAAAAAACCCACCACACTCCTTTCCTAAAATAAAATGGATTATTTGTTGAAAAAGGTTAGACCAGGTTAGTTAAATTAATATATGCAAAACTGTTGATGTCAGCAAAATGCCTTATTTGTTAGCTATGAAGCAACTCAAGAAAGGTAGTGCCATATGCCTATGCCAGGCAGATTTCAGTAATGTCATACCTGTGGATCGTAAAGCGCCACTGAGTTACATGTTCCAAAAGCAATAATACCGCCATAACTCCAAGAAAGTACATTAGGCGTTCTATTTGCACAACAGGCAACATGACATGTTTGTATGACGGGCGCTGCCATCTTGGAAACTAAAACTATGGCATTACCGTAAATGTGGACGTAGCTGCGCTGCCACATTACACAAATAAATGCCCCTATTCAGAGAAGCAAGCATACTACTAAATGTATATTATTGTATGTATTTGTATTCAATCATGTATTGATTTAGTGTACTCGTATTAGATGTTGTTGGTCTGTGCTGGCACAATTCAATAAACGAAATGCACCTTATATAAAAGTCCAGTAGATGGCAGAAGAATTACAAAATGCCATAATAATTGTAGAGACAGAATTAGATTTTCTGACGTCCAGTTTCCAGCACAGCTGCCAGCAGTAGTGGTACCTTTAGCTACTCTACCAGTATACTTTCCCACAGGGGTGAACAGGAAAATACAAAAACAAAATCCTTACAAAATAGTATAAAAGGAAACTGAAAAAAATAAATAAATAAACACTTGTTGCAATGGTCACAGCTAGACCACTTTAAATCTTAAATTATTTAAAGGATATATTTGTTTGTTGTTTCAATCAAAGCAAGGTGCACAAAATGTGTTTTTGCCATTTTGTAGATCGTCTGAAAATTAAATGAGCTGGTTTGTTGTGTTGACTGGGTTATTCTAAGTTGACCTGATCACAATAGGATGCCCTTCATATTAGAGAAGGGGCCTTTATAACTCAAAGGTGGAAAACCTTTTTGTCACATTGTCAAGATAAACAAATCTGAAGTTCTGAGTGAAAACAAGGTGCCAATGTAGGTAAGACAAAGAAGAAGAATAGTCTGTGTGAAGGGTATCAATGGGGCTTTAGATGTGAGTGGGAATGAGAGACACTGAGAGAGCAATGGTCCAGAAGCGTCAACACTTGAATATGACGTGCTGCACTTGCTGTTACTCTATCCTCTCTCTCTGTCTTATAGCCAGTCGTGAATGCAGACAGACTTGATGAGGTGACCTCTCTCTGGAGGATACCCATGCATCTGTGGATCTCAGGAGTGACAGGTACCAATGAATGGGAAGGGGTCAAAAAGCTGCATCCAACAACAGCGTGTCTGTGCCATCTTTGTACTCCGTCAATGATGTGCTACCACTACAGTTGAATCTCCTCACATACTACAGTGCAGGAGAAAGGAGATATAGGTTGATATTAGACCAGTGTGTGCAATTACAATGAATTGATTGGAGATTGCTTTTATAGTTTCCCAAATATACATGTAATGTAGTTCCCCAAACAGCATGAGCAACTCCTCCATTGCATGTGGAATAATTCTCTTGCCAGTGGATGACATTGTTATGCTCTGTATTCGGTTGGCCATGAGATATGTGCTGCATAAGAATGTATTACCTGGTTACCGTCCTCCAGCTCTGGACAGATTGGGGACTAGCTCTCCACCAATTACTTTGTCCTAGATAGGCCAAATCCCTGACATTTGTCCTCACTGTGGAAACCCTGTATGAACTTATTGTGTGTGTGTGTGTGAGGGGGTGGGGGGTGGGGCAGTAGCCTAGTAGCAGCAGTAATGGTAATCGCTGTGTTTGTTCACCCACAATTCCCTTTATGAGTGTTGCAAATGAACAGCTATTATTGTCAGCGGCAATTAACCTTTATCTTAAATAAACAACTTCAGTTTCCTCCAGTTCTACAGTTCCTTCTCTTCTACCTGCCGGTGACGTGCCACCTGCTGGAGCTTTGTATGGGGGACTGGGGTGGGGGTGTTGGGGGTGGGGGGGTGCAGAGTGTAATCCAATCCAGGTGCTCTTGGCTGAGCAGTGTTACTGGACTGGAGGAGGAGGTGATCCCCTTGGCCAGACAGGAGGAGTTGAAAGGCTTTGGGAAAAGACTTATACTGCTTCAATACCACCGCTCTCTCTCTCTCTCTCTCTCTCTCTCTCTCTCTCTCTCTCTCTCTCCCTCTCTCTCTCTCTGACTGGGAAACTAGTAGATATGTTACTTTAGACTTTGAATCATTTTTTTCAGTGATAATAACTTTTGATGTGGAGGTATTGTATATACACAAATGTTGACTAATTCACATTTTAGATTTAGAAAGATATATAGATTGCACATCACTCATGTGTCTGTCTTCACCAGCACGAGGCTCAGAAACTACAGCTACAGTGTCCACACAGCTGAGCTCTATGCAAACAGAGCTGTAATGAGTGTGTGTGTGTGTGTGCGTGTGTGTGTGTGTGTGCACGCGCGCACAGTGTGATTATGTAACAACGGCTATGCGGATGCAAAACAAGACCAGATTACCGGGCTTGGTGCTGTGTGTGTGGCATTTTACTGCTGCCGTTTTATTTATGTGTGTTGTTGTTTACATCCAATTAAATGAGCATTTATAGTCCCTGAGGGTGTCTGCTTGGCAATAAGGCAACAGTGGCTGAAAGACAGACAGACAGACAGACAGACACTGACCCACTCTTTAACTTAGTTTTATATACAATCATTAGCAGTTTGTTCAAGCCAGTCCAAAAAGTAAGTGTTTTTATTGTTAAACTATAAGCATCAGAAAGATTGCCTGAGTTCACTCATGCGAACACAAAGGTCTTTTAGGGTATTGGCTGAGCTGCAGAGCATGTTTCCACAGGAAAACTTTGCCTTGCGTTGACCTACTCATTTTCACACAGGTCTGTCGGGGGTCAGTGAGCCTTTGTAAGTGAGTGGGTTCAGCTGAAGGTCTCCAAAGCCACACTCTGCAACGCTAATGTTCTGGAGGGGTCTTCTTGAACATGTTCATCTGTGTAATCAGGTTAGAAGGGTTCAGGCAGACTGTCTGAAGCTGTTGAATTTTCATATGAAAACTGCAGAATACAGTTCTGCCATACTGTGTTGTATGAGATGTATCTCTCTGGAACTGTGGTGTTTTCTAGAATCTACTCTCCAGAAAATGAAGAAGAAAAAAACGACCCACTTTTAATTTGCATATTTGCAACTGGGAATATCAGTGAGAGTTAGCTCATTTCACATCTCACAGTGTGCAATATCACCGTCTCCTTATAAGCTTTACATTCAACTCAGCAGTTCCTGTGGAACGATACAAAGGGAAAGAGAGAGAGAGAGAGAGAGAGAGAGAGCAATGTAGAAAGTCAGCATTTTTGAAGCATGCTAGACGGAGGGTATAGCGGCTGTTAGTAAGACAATCACGCAATGCAAACGCATCTTTCATTTAATGAGTTATACCCTTGGACTGTGTAACTGAGCATACACATAGGGCACTCTGCTGTTTGTACAGGTTGTCAAAAACCAATGTGCCAAAAGAGATTAGAGGCAGAGAAGCAAACGCTGAATATTCCAGAACAAACTGAATACCGCTAATCAGAAACAAGCATGTTAAAAACTTGTATTAGGGTGAGCGTCCCCTTTTCAGTTTCTGCTTGTGTTTGGGCACTTTCCAAACACAATGTTCTGGCTTATAACTACCTAATGTTGCTGTTTAAAAACACACAATGCATTTGCCCCCTATGCAATTATATCTATTTAAAAAGAATCTCATCCACAAAATGAATAATTGGGGCAAAGCAGAAGTGGCTGCAGAACAATGCGGACAGCCTCAGCAAAGCATGATATAGCCTTATATCTCTTTGTTAAGAGCCTCACAGTAAAAGTCGATACAATCTAGTTAGTACAAGAGCCATTCATCACAGCAGAACACATAATGTTGCTTTCTTACAGAAGCTAAAACACATGCATCTCTTGATAATGAGGTGGTGGCCACCGCTGGTTGTCTATACTGTAGGTCTGTCTGTCTGGCAAAGGCCTACTTATTGTCTGTGGGCCATTCTGTCGTGTCGTCTGATTGTCTGTGTGTGTGTGTATGTGTGTGTGTGTGTGTGTGTGTGTGTGTGTGTGTGCGTGCAGCCTGTATAAACAGGGAGGGGTAAACTAAAGCATGGATTGGGTTTTTAAGTAAACACTGACTGCGGCTGTGAGTGGCAGGCATCCTTAACACACTCCAACGCTAACACATACAGAACACACACATTCACAGTAACAAAAACACTCCGCCTGTACACAGAAGGTCCCCCCACCACCCATAGTTGATGACACAAAAGCCCTTGGTGCTACATGGCCTGACAGTGTTTATAATCCATATCCACTATCAGCCATCTGGCACAGTGGTTAATATAATGCGCTGCTCACAACTTGTCATTTAGAGGCCCATTGAGGATAGTACAGGGGCCCGGTGGCAATCAAACCGAGCACCGTTCCACATGAATAGACCGTGTGCACCTTGATTTAAGTTGGGGCCTGCCTGCCAATGGCAGAATTGTGTTGATTTTCCACTTCTGGGGGATCACCACATCATAAAAAAGTACCAGATACAGTATGTTGTCATTGGCCAATGCTGTCACGCAGACAGCCGGTGTCAGATAGAAACCTGATGAGCAGACTAATGCCACCCACACAGCACTCAATACAGCTGGTGTTGGCTGGCATACATTAATACATATGACACATCAGTTCTGTAAAGATTACAAATTAATGTATTCCCTGTTTTTTTCCTCTCAAGAATGATGAATGGAGAGTGATATAAATAAGTTCGTTTGTGTAGCCTACTGGTTGCCAAACAGTTCAGACCAGAACATGGCAAAGTGGAACGGCATGTTATTAATAGGGTATCACACTTCTCTTACATATTTTAAAGAATTACAGTTGCGCACATATGCAGCTAAGTGCATTGTACAATATTCAATCATAAAGTGTATTGTAAAATACAAATATTTACACGTATTAAAAATATTTATGTGCTTGTAGGTGCGTGTGCGTGAGTGCCCACCCTGACGTGCTGCAGTCCACTTCGCGACGTAGTTCAACTGCGTGGACATTAGCGGGCGCACGGCACTCAGCGGCAAAACCGCCAGGCAAGAGTGAATTAGAAGCGGCGTGCCTGTTTAGAACCGCTCGAACTCGAAGAACAACGGCGTGTGACCAAATCAGAAACCCTAGCCGACTACAGTATCTCCGCTGCGCTGCCGCTGAGAACACGAGGAAAGGTTTCTGGCCACTCACTCTCAGTTCCTTGTGCATTGTGTCTGGGGAGAGATCGGCGGGAATGGCTTCATCTCCGTGCGGCAACAGTAACTTTGATTCCGGGCTGGAAATCAAAACTCGCTCGGTGGAGCAAACGCTTATTCCCCTGGTATCGCAGGTAAGTTGCAAGAGTGGTTGGCTATTTCAACAACAATTCCAAACAGTACGTTTTATTTAGTTTTTTGAGTATATTCTACGTTGCATAAATGCTTAATTATATAACAACGGGTTCTATTTAAAACATATACACGAGTATTACTTTATTTGACTAAGGAAAACTGTTTAGGAGTTTTGTACTGTGTTTACACGTGTTTATGTACTTTCTATTGCATAGTGCATGTTTCCACCTATACGTCAACTTTGGCTGCGTATTCCCCACCTAACTTGCATGAGTTACATTGTAACTACATGGGATCAGCTTCTGTGTGTGCCCTCAGGCCAGGATAAAGCAATATATTGCTGAATAGCTGCTGGTGTTGAGATTGTTACTATTTTTTGGTATCGTTTAGTGTTCTTGACGCTCTGAAATATCCCCAGAGAGCATAAAGGGGTTTTGCCCCCAGACTGTGGAACAACGTGACCTCAGCCACTTTAATTGTGACACTTTGAGGGACGTGTTTTGCTTTTCAATAAAGTGTTTGAAAACTGAAAAAAAAACCACTAATAAATAATCTATTCGCTCTTATTTACTGTCACGACTACAGAAACAACACACGTCTGATACTTTTTTGACGATTCTTCATTTATTTAAATGCTATTTGACAGATGAAAATCACTTTAGGAATAAATCCAGATAAATAATGTGAATTTATGAAACTTGTGTTTTCAAAGGACCATTGTTTTTTCCACTGATAATCTGCCAGTCACATGAGGGAGGTGGGCTGTGGCACTTGAATAGGGAAATGCTCTCACTTAATAAATGCTAATTTCTTCTTGTTGTGCAGGAGGTTGTGGGTCAGAGACCTGTAAATGGTCTGTGTTGTTTCCATTCAGAAACAGTGGAAGAAAGAGGCATCTTGCCAGCGCATTAACAGGGTCTGGGTTACCACGGTGAAGAGGGGGTCTTGTCACTGTCTGCCCCACCCCCCCACCGCGAATGAAGACAGTCTGGTTCCTCCCTCCTGTTTTCTACAGCTCATTTGGAAGACATATCATTTTAAGCGATGCTAACTCAACGCATGATAATGCAGTGGGTTCGGAGTGGCCCCTGTAGTGCATTCAGAATACTGTAGTTCCATCTGTTGTGTAATTTCACAGAACCCCAAAAAGCGAATACAAATGTGATCATTATATGATGTTTTATGCCATTGTGTACAGCACACACTGTAAACACTAAGTCATAGTGTGTCAAATAGTGTGCAAAACATCCTCTTCATCTGACAAACTCCACATCATCCTCATCTATTATCTTCGCCGTCGCTGCAAATGTCTTTGAGTCGAGCTCCTGCCTCCTGTTTATGTTCTCAGGCTCACCCTAGCCTATAGCTTAGATATGAGAGATAGCAATGTGGGAGATTGGAAGTGTGCCTTAATGACATTCTGCATATTACCGGTCACCACTCAAAGTATCCCTCAAGGACAAATGTTTTCTCAACTTTATCTGCTTCTCCTAGTGTGCGACGTCCCCATGGCAACAGTGCTGTGTGTGTGTGTGTAATACTGAAGGAAAACGATTTGTGCATTTCTGCTTTCACCATATGGAATATAGTTGTTATTGCTGTGTCGACACTGCGGGAACTAGTTTGTTGGACAGATTGATACTGTTGTCTGCTGTCCTTTTGCAAAGTAAAAGGAACACGCCTTGATTTGCATTTCCATGATTATCCCCTGTGGTGGAAATCAGTGGGACGAAAACATTGTTGAGTGGCTGACACCCCTCTCTGTTCCTCCCCCTAGAGGGCACCGGGAGTCAACCGTTCTCTACCCCTCCCCCGACATTAACAGACTGTATACGGAGGGGACCTTTATGATATTTCGTTAGACCATAGTGCGGCTTTTGGCCATTGAGTATGTGTTTGAACTGGCGCTTGTGTGTTTGCAGGGGTCATTAGATAATATCAGGGAGGAAATTAAATCAGTGCCCGTGAGAAAAGTACATGTTTGTGAAAGTTATTGTGTTGTATCCTGCAGAACCTCTGTCGGCTTTCCTCTTCTCTCCTGGGCTGTGTGAGCTCTTTTCAGGCCTCTGTTATCAGTTCTGCTCCTACCGGGCCTTAATTATAGGCCTAGGAGGCTCCTGGATATGCACTGACTGCACGCACACACACACACACACAGATGTACCAACCCACATCATATTCACAGCAGATTGCAGAGCATGTGTTCATGTGTGTTCACCTGTATTATTGGTGCCTTGCAGTGTGAGTCTGTCTGGACCAAATGGCTGTCAACTGCAAGCCCTTGCTAAGACGTTGAGTATTTCATTGTTTTCTTTATTCTGTTCCTCTGCCTGTGTCCTCCAGCATTTATAGCACTTGGCCTCGCCAAAACTGAAGAAAACACTTTTAATATTCTTGCACGTTTAGTATTCTAGCTTTTTCCTGATCTGAACTCATCATTGTTTTTTAACTTCATCTTTGTCACCCGTTCCCATACAAATAGGGCCACAGTGTGAGTGAGGGGCATAGTGAGGGTAATGAATTGCTCTGGGGGTGGCCCATAGCGTAATGGGCACCTCTACGGGAGAATAAGATAAAGCTGAATGTGCAGGCTACCACATATCCCACCACCTGTGATGTGGTCGCTAGACCGCTGGGAGGCAATTAGATGTAATCTCCTCCTCATCTGATTACTGTTATGAAGGGGTGATTAACGAGATAATAGATCTGTTTGTGGGATTTTCATAATTGAGGTGTGTTATAGTACAAAAAAACACATTATCCCTTTTTAGGCACGGCCATGGTGGTCTTTGGTGTGATGGGCAGTGTTGGGCAGTAACTAGTTACTGTAATAGTGTTACGCTTTGCGCAGGTGAGTGTGAACCCCCAGAGAACAGGCTTTAGACCATAGGATTTTATGTCAATATTT
>JAODTR010004365.1:0-12106 GCA_025399935.1 Amblyopsis rosae | reverse complement strand
TTGGCATGCCTGTGTCAGCAGGAGTAGACACGCCCCCTAGCCACTACTAACCCTTCAGCAGTGCAGGATCCTCACACCCACCTCTATAAAATTAAAGGTGACCCTGGTTTTACTGTTCTGGCCCCAATCGGTACTGTATAACTGTCTGGCCATTAGCATTCGATCATCGTAAAGGCTCAGTTCTTTTGGAGAGACTTTTCTATCTTTGAGGTAAACATTGTGATTCAGTTGGTGGTTTTATTTATTTAACATGCCTTAACTTGATTGACTATCTGGGAGTGTTAGAGCCAATTGATTACAATCCAGAAATGATGTCTGACTGGCTTGTTTTACAAAGATTTTTGGCTAGGTTTCTTGTTAGATTTCAAAATTAGCCTTGCCCTTTCAGACTACACAACTGGAAAAAGCGTAATATTATGACCTTTATGTTTCTATTTTGCCTATATTGGTTTATGTTTTATGCAGGGATACATTTGTTGATTTAATATGTAATAATCTTTATTTGTATACCACTTGTCATACATGAATTGTAGCTCAAAGTGTTTTACAGAGAGAGATTACATGCACAATTGTGCTTGCCAAAAGAAAATAGAAAAATGAAAAACATGGGAAATATGCCATAGAGTGAAAAAATGATATAATAATAAATATATACAGTGTGTATATATATATATATTAGTTAAAAATACACAGAAATTGTAAAGATTAAAATAAGGAATATGAAACAATTTATAAAATAAGTACTTAATTTCCCTTAAGGGCTTTTCACACAGAAAACGCACCCTGAGTTTAAAAATATGTGAGTATTTTTAAAAACTAAATATCTCTGCATCTTAATAACGTAAATATGTACAATAAATTGTGAAAGCTATACAATGAAAATCGGTATTGGCCACAATCGGCACTGGTCAGGCTTAATAACTATATCCGGTAATGGGAATCGGCCATGAAAAACACAGTCAGTTCATCCCTAGTGTATATGCAGATTGGAGTCATAATACTCAAAAACACAATATCTATTTTTTGTGCACCATTCAAATATAATAATAAGCAGTGAAAAAAAAACAAAAAAAAAAACTTTTAGTATTGCAAAGCTGGTATAGGCAACAATTAACTGATCCCAAGCCCCACCCCTTTTCACCTCTCCTCCAATAACAGTTAATCCGTTTCCCTGTAATAGCTTTCTATGCTGTTTTGTCCAACATAGTTACAGTAACAAGGTTGGACAAGTGAAAGGGGTGGGGCTTAGGATTGGTCAATTGAATTCTCATTGAGCGCAGTCATTTTACATACTGACCTATATGAGGAATCTGTGTAGCAGCTGTGTTTCATCACACAGCCATAGACCACGTGTCAATGCTTTGTCAAAAAAGCTGCTTCTTGAGAGGCACTCCTGTTCCTGCCACATATGACGCACTACAGATGGTGGCCTCTGGCCCTGTTGCTCACTCTAGCCTCACAGTCTGTCAGTCAGAAAATGACAAGCCACACTGGGATGGTTTTCACAGCGCACCAGGCCCCTCCCTGGTCCCCAGCCAAGACAAAATTAGAAGAAGCAAAAAAAAGAGTCTCTCTGCCGTCGATAATGCTCTTCCTGGCATTATTTCTATAAAACGATTCATGTAAAAATGGCACAAGAGAGAAAAGTGAGAAAAGTTTACATAGAAGGACCGAATCCAAATCAGTTCCAGCCGTAGACGCAGCAGAGTGGATAGTTCTCGGTATTTCTCAGAGCAAGCCCTCAAAGTGTTGCTGTTCTCCGGCAGCTTGTCAGTAATCGGACCTTTGTGAATGTGCTGATAGAAAACAATGGAATCACATACAATGTGCGGCACTACACTTGGTATTCTCTAGCAAATACGGTTGCTTGTGGTAGACAGTTTGATGGGTTGAGTACAATAAAACATTAGGCACACAGGTATTCTTTCATAACGTTTATGCAGGTCAGGTATATTGATTCTTATAACACACAGTGTTGAAGATGTGTTTGCAGGGATTTACAACCTCTTGAGGTGTAAATCCCTGAATAAGGTGTCATTTTCAGGGGCTTACATTCACAGAATCTACCATACTTGTGGAAGTCCACTAGAGCAACATTGTGTGGTTAAAATAAAGCCTGGATACTGTCTGGGTAAAATAAAGTAAAAAAATCATAACAAACATTAGTCAATTGAATTCTCATTGAGCGAGACTAAAATCAAGCAAAGACAATTCGGAAACTATGGCCTTTGACTGTCAGAGAGGAAAGAGTAGGTTGTTTAATATCTGTTCCACTAGTTGCCTAGCCTCGCAAGACCATCCTGATCTCTCGAGCTTCAGTTACACTTACAGTAGACTGAGTACCAACTTAACTGACCAATCAGCGTTGTACTGAAAGCTATGGCCGTGATTTAGGTGTGCTTGAAAACAGCTAAATCTAAAAGCTACTTGAAAACAACTTGAAAACAATGATGACAGACACGTGGTTCAGCCAATCAACTGTTTTGATGGACAGCTCCCCAGATGGACTTGTGTCTAACAATCCATGTGGCATGTCAGGTTACTAGTTGCCTGTAGTGCTGTACCAAACTTTTATTTATTTGGCGATTAATCTAACTATTGTTTTTTCGATTAATCGAACAACTAAATGATCCATAAGCTAGAGATCCATTCAATGCCATATGGTGCTCCCTTAGAAGCTTTTCCCCCCCACAATGGTAACACATACGTAGTGTTGTGCCGCCTGCACCACTTTGTTTGTGTTCCTTAATACAAAGCCAGGTCAGTATAGAAACACTATATTATAGTTTTCAGCATGCACAGAAAATGTGCGGCTAGCAGACCGTGAGCAGATATTTAACTTCACAAAAAGTGTATTATCTTACAATCACTGACTACACCTTTAACTGGTGGTAATATTTTAACATTAAATATCTAACAGTCTTTAACCTTAAATCTGCAAGAGCTTGTTAAAAAGGAATTAAGTGCATTATACATGTAGCAAGCAACAAAATAAAGTGCAATTCAAATACATTTCAGGAATACCAAAACATTGTGCAACCTCAGGCTTGGCTGTCCAACAAATCATCTTACAGTAAAATGTGTGCAATTTGAGTAACACTAATTCTAACAGGAATAACTCAAACTAGTGCATTCTTAATTAAATTTAACGCACCCATCGAAGCAGATGCATTATCTCCCCCCTCTCCTTCTCTCCCTTCTGTCTCTCGTGTTAGGCTGTTTTAGGACAGTTTACTCTATACTGTAGAATCAGACCTCTTATGACAACGCAACACGAGTAATATGGCCTACAAGTTAACGTTGTACAACACTGTCAGATTGATGAGCTTGTAGAGCAAGAGGGCAGCGGGGGGGTAAAAACTAAGCTAAATGATTGACGAGTAGCCTATATTGCTTATAAATAGTACATGAATGCGCGAGATGGAAAATGAAGCGTCCGCAAGTGTTAGCTAGCATGCAGTGCTTTTAACAAGGCAGTTTTTTTTCCCGACTGGAATCTTTCCGATTGACGGTTTCATTACCTGTTTACATTGGATGTCACCTAATCTGGTCTGGTGTTTACATGTGCCATCGCAATTAATCAGAATTTATGTTAATAAACAAGCACACATTATCTAGCTCATAATAACGTGTCCCGCTAGCAAACGGTAAAACCAGCTTCTAGTTGTAAGTATGTCAGAGAGTGAGGCTGTTTGTGTGACTTGTGGAGAAATGTACGGCTCCGGATGAAGTCCCAGAGAAACAGAGAGAAATACGCACGCACTGGCCCTGGCTACCTTAACAGAGTATTGCCTCCACATCCCCCAGCTCTGCCTGCGGGCGCACGCACTAGCCAACACCCGCCAACAGAGCTCCGTGGCAATTCGCGTTGCAGTTGTTTTGTCCATACTAGTACCATTCTTATAATTCATCCATTCTACAGCGGTTGTGCAAAATAGTTTAGTGGCATAACACAAACCGTAAGACATGCGCATTACAACGCAACCAGGAAGTATTCGGGTTTAACCGCTTACATGGTAGAATTCTTCTTTCAGTTTGGTCATGGAACAGGTTATCTCTGCTTCGGAATAAAATTTCAACCCGGTTGGCCGTTTCTCTTCCGATCTTGATGTTTATAATGAGCATTTTCTTTCTGGTTGGGGTTTTAACCCGATTCCAGTCGGAGTGATAGAACCAATGTAAACGCAGCTAGTGTTGGATGCTGCTGTATCGCGCCGCGGCCTTTCAGCCAGGCCAAGTTGACCTACAGAGACATCAGTGGCTGTATTAGGGTAGGTAGTCTACACACATAATGCTAGTGCTACACACATCCGTCATCTTCTTTTAGTTTCAGGAAGACTGGGCGCGTTCACAGCACATTGCTACCTCTTCTAGTCAGATCCGAGTATTTTCTAGGTTGCCGAGTCAACGGTACTTTTTACAAATCGTCGTATTTACGTAACAGGTGACGTCGGTTACGTCGACTAATCGTCCCAGCACTAGTTGCCTGCCAGCCTAATATATTGATAGCTTCAGTGTGAATTCAGTGATTGGAAGTGCACAGAGAGCTGCTGGGTGGAGATGAAGGAATCTAGCACAACAGAGGTGAAGGCTTCTGGTAATATTGAACGCCTTTCGGAGGCGACAGCCGTAATAGACACAGGCTCTTCTACAGGAACGGGGATTAGTCACGGCCAGAGATCTAACCGTGATCTTTCCTTCGCTCTTTGTCCTCATTTCCTGCGGGTTCGTCTTCTTTGCCTCAAACAGTCACTTGTGTAATTGCTCAGCGGCTCGTGTCTGCCAGTAAGTGACATTTGACCGGTGGGCTCTGAAATTAATCCTTGCTTTGGCAATCTTTGCTCACAGCGGCGCGAGATTTTCTCTTTTCATCCCCGCGACTTCATCTCTGAAGGCAGAAACATTCGTCTTGCGATGGCCATCCAAAGATACACTGCCCAGTCCCTCCGTTACAGATGGCGGGCTACAAAGGGCACACGTGCGTGCACACACACACAGACAGACACAGACAGACACTACCAGTGCACGTGCACAGCTGTTTTCTCACTCACCCCTAGTGCTGATATGTGTGTAGGGCCTGCTCGCTGCCTTGTGAGCAGGAAAGGTTTTTGACCTTTCCACATTTGATGTTGTTAGTGGACTTGCACACGGCGATATCAAGGGGATAGGGTTCTCAAAGGGCTTCCACGCAGTGGGAGATGCTGCGTTTTCCCACAAACTGTGTGCATAATGTAGCTAAAACTCGATGTAGTAGTAGTAGTAATAAGCTGCTACACTATTCAGCATTAAAGGCAGCGTCAATCATTCTTGCTAACTTTGAGCTCAAATCAAAACAGTATCGCTCCGCGGTCTTCCGGTGATATGAGCGGTGTTCGCCACTTTGTTTATGTTCCAATTTACGGAGCAGGGCTGTGAAGATGTATCAGACTATTTTTTCCAACACGCAAAGAGAACGGTAAAATAGCTGAAATGCGAGGAGACATTTGTTGAATTTGACAACAAGTCTATTAGCTTATTTTTAGCTGGCATTAGCTGAATTTACCTTTAAATTGCATTAAAGGTGTAATGTAGGATTTTATAGCTATACATGTAGTGTAATTTCATAGAACTACCATACGGTAGGCATCCGTCAGCTGGTAGGAGTTCTGACCAATCAGGGCCGTGTTTCCCTGATTAGCCCGGCGAATCTACCTTGCCTGTCAATCACATGAATGCCAACAGGCTTAAGGAGGAGGGAACCGAGGAGCAGGTGGTGGTTTTTCAGTTCTTCAGTCAACACATTAAACATCTATTCTCCTTTATAGGATGGCTCTCGCTGCAACACTCAAAACCTACCAACAGCAGCTTTAAGACATTTTGTTTGTTTGTTAAATGAAATTCTATCACACAGCCTATTTTAACTATTGTGTACATGTATGTATACACTGTATACACGTGTTAATTACAGTGGAAATGCGTGGACTTTTCCACTGTAATTACCTTCGATTGCTTACATGTCATGGTCTGTTGTTTGTCTGTTCCTTGTTTTGGTCTTACTTTGTATTCATGTATCTTGTGTTACTGTCTCTCTCTCCACCTCTGTTCCTCGAGTGCCTTCTGCCTTCTGTTGCCTTGTTCATTGTCCATTCCAGTAATGAAGCCTCATTGGTTTCCCTGTGTATTTAAACCCTCGTCTTTCTTTAGCTCCTTGTCTGTCCATTTCGTTTACAAGTGTCTCTGTTCGGCTGCTCTGTATCCTGATAATAAAGCGGCCTAGTTGTTTTCCTTAGCATCGTATGCTACAGTAGCAGCATCACACTACGACTAGGAGGGGTGTTTGTTTTAGCCAGGTGACTGATTGGCTGCCTTGAGTTTCACCTAGTATTGTTATGGTGCTGGAAGGCCGGCTTTGGTCTTAGGTTTAGGTTGTCATGACAACAAAAATATTACCTAGCCATAGTGGGTTGCTGGTGAGTTAGGCCCCCGATCACACAGGACACGCTTTTCAGCTGCTGAAACGCAAGGCGCAACTGTACTGCCTTTTTTGTTGCAGCGTTTTTTTGTTCAGCTGTGTGTGTTTGTGTGTGTGTAGGTAGACGTAGGTTTCCTCCGTGGGCTCTGGTTTTCTCCATCACCAAAAAGCAAGTTAGGTTCACTCTCCAGTTATGGTGCCATGTGACCAGTGACACTGGTTTCAATCAGGACTTGGTCCCCGGGCGCTGCGCAGAGGATGAATTTAACTACATGTGAAAATAACATTTCCTTTCCTTTCCATTCTAATGTGTTCCATCTCGTCTCCCCTTTTCCCGGTTCAGAATAGACCCTTTCTGTGTTTGAGACTGCAATTTAATCATCAAAAATGTATAAAATAATAACACAATATTAATTTAAGCCGTTGCAAATCACGTCTGACGCCGGATTCAATCCAGAACCGGGTCATATGGTTTGGTGGTGCCTCAATATGATTATGATAGGCCATAATCACTTCTTGAAAAATTTATATTTTGGGTTACAAGCTAACGAGCCATTTTGAGATTGTTTTGATCGTAAAACCTCTTACACCCTTTTCTCCACCACCACAGTGCCCCCGTCCCCCATCGCCCCGCCCCAGCTACTGCGGGCGGGCTCCACCTACCTGATCATCCAGCTGAACACAAACTCCATCCTGGGGGACGGCCCCATCATCCGGAGGGAGATCGAGTACCGCGCCAGCCAGTCGCCGTGGTCCGAGGTGCACGGGGTCAACCTGGTCACCTACAAGCTGTGGCACCTGGAGCCCGACACGGAGTACCATGTCAGCGTGCTCCTGACCCGGCCCGGGGAGGGGGGCACCGGCCCGCCTGGACCCCCCCTCGTCAGCAGGACCAAGTGTGCAGGTGAGAGGTGTTATTAGCGTGGTGTAACCAGATCCACAATGCACCCGGTGAATAGGTTTTGTGATGCTCCATTCGGAAGTGTTCGATAGGGACGCATCGATAGATCAGCATTTTGCGGACAGAAAATCGGTATCGGCCCAAAAAACGGAATGGTGCGTTGCAGTCGTTGCCTGCTACTGGGCTACACCTCTGGTTCATTTAGAAACAATTGGACAGTGTTTAACCAATCGGTTAAACTGTTTTAATCGCTTCATTCAGCTCTGTCACCGCTTCGAAACGTATGCTTGACTTCAACGTCATCTCACTAACCCACCCTGATTGATCCACCAGCAGGGTTGCTGTGCAAACGCTAATGCGAACAGGGTTTCCAGACTATAAACCAGACTAGAGCAATAGTCGGGTGGAGCCAGGCTATCGTCTAATATGAATATTATTAGATTATGAGTATTGTAGAAACCATGTGTATTGTCTGTACACAATGCAACGTGCTCAGTGGTCGTCTTTGGTTAGAATTACAGTGAAGTGATGGAAGAAAGTTAAAAGGCCTGTGAAGACAACCTCTGTGAAGTTAGCACCCCATAAAAGTGAAAAATCATATGGGGTATGACCATAGGAACCTGAATAAAAATCTGAATTGTGCATCAAGCTAAATAAACATTTGCGCTTGAACAGTTTTAGAGAAATTAATATTAATTAAGAAATCAAATACTTGTATTCAGATAGTTGGAGATGTGAAGACAGCCAGGTCTTGAATGTTGTATCATCTTATCATTTGTGAGATCATCGCGTACAGCATAATGGATTGCCTTCTGCCTGAGAAGACCCAACCCCTGTCTGTCTTAACCAACTAACTGTTAAGCACCCTTTTTTAACTATTCATTTGCACAGGACTTGGTGTCTTTTGGTTTTCACGCTCAATTTAGTTTATGCTCGGTGGATTAAGAGAACGCCCCAGTAATGTCTCCACTCAGCTCTCTCAACTCATTTTGTGGACTATGCCTTTTTTTTTCTCTCTTAAAAGTACATTTAGCCAACGGCTGAACGTGCTTTAAAGTTCTAACTTTAGAGTTTTACATTACAGCGCTGGATCTTGTGTGATAATCTGCTAAAATTCAATCAGGGTGGAACCAATAGACGAGCACGGACTCTGTCACAGAGTCTACTTATCTCGTGGAGAAAAGGCACATTCGTTATCGTGCGGGCTTCTCTGAACTTTACAAGCCAAGGAGCCACAAAGGGAGTCTTGCCGACAGCATTAGCAGTATTAGTCTGCTGTCTATTTAAGAGATAACAGTTTTCTGGCTAGCTAGCCTTTAACTAGCTTCCTTGGTATCTGCTAATGTTGTTGTAAGATCAAAATTACAATCAGAAATACTTAAATTGCCAAGCAACATGGGAGAGGAAATCATTTTGGTAACCTTTGATTAAAGACAAACCAACAGTGACACATAATATTGTAACTATATAGTATTAGTGATATACTGTACAGTTTATCACATACAAAGAAATGCTGAGGTACCTACTGTAGAAACTAGGGTAGGGATATTTTGCCCTAGATGTATTCTAGCTTTTGTATGCCTTATTTACATGTTATTTCCTCTCCGTGTTTGCACAGCTTTTGTTATGATGTTATCATTGGCTTGCAGCTAGCATTAATGTCTCTGCAAATAAACACATTAGCGGACGGAAAATCAAGGGATACAGTGTGTTATCCGACGACCTAACCTCGGCTTGACATCTACACCCACACAAAATGGAGAATGCTGCTATCACCCCGGAGGCGGAGTGCACTTCTGCTGCTTCTCCGTGGTCATCAGTCTCTTATATGCCCGAGCGCACTGTCCTGCCGCACACCATCAATCACACGTCTCTCTACTCCCCCCCAACCTCCTCCAGTGAGATATTAAAGCTCCTCTCCTCTCCCAACAGCTACATACACCCATCATTCATCAGCCACCGTGAGTGAACTCACAACCGCCTGTCACTCAAGAGACTGAAAAGTCTCAATTAAAATAAAGGCGAGTAAAGCGAGACTGTACGTTTGTGCGTCTGCGTGTCGGTGTGGGTTTTAGGGGCATAATAAGGGGAGGGACGAGGTGGGGCGAATGCGAGAGAGGTGTGGCGAGAAAGGGTTTACGGCGTGTGGAAATTGCTTTCCGCCTGTATCGATGTTTGTGGAAGTGCCCAAACTTGGTTTTAATGATGCATTTACATTTTACCACTGTGACATTCATTTTCTCATCCATGGGTGGGTTAAGTAATGCAGCCGTGTCTACTCAGCTGTTAAACGAGCCATTCAGATGAAATACAAGGCCAATACTGAGGAAGTGCAAGATTTAATACGTTTGCCAATTACCAGGCCTTGCATATTTTTATTTTCCCAGGCAATTGGACAGCTGAACCTAAGCAAATTATATTGGTGTTTAATTTCAGTCGCATTTAATGATCTTCAAATCAACAACTACAACAACAGATTTCCCACCTTCTCGTTTATTGAAATCGCTGAAACACTTTGTCCTTGTGTGTGCGAGCACGGCGGCCCCTGTCCTTGTCCTTGCTTAAATAACTTATGCTTTGCATAAAAGCTCTTTGGATAAAAAATAAATAAAAAAACGTTCCCCACCTTGCGTTTCTCACCTTCTGCTACCACCAAGAGCACCTAATCAGCACCTGGGTCCCAGGACATCCCCCTGACCCATCTCCAGACCATCTGGTGTACACCACCTCTCCCGACCCACCCCCTCCCCTCCCTCCATCCTTCCCTCACCACTCCCCACCCCAGATCCAATCTTTCCCCTCACGCTGCGGCTCTGATTAGGTTTAAGCAGGAGAATATAGATGGCTCCGGCCACCGAAACATCATCTCAGGAAGGTTGTAATTAGCACGACGAACAGAAGTGACGTCTTGGATCCAGTCTGCGCTCAGAGGGGCGAGCAGAAATGGAGCAGTGCCACCGTTGACAACCTGTACACCGGCCAGTGGTTAGGCTGAATATTTCCTGCCCACTTCATCGCGCCGTCTTGGCTGGCCGCGCCACGTGAATCGCTCCGCGTGGATCCGAGCCGCTCCCGCTGGTAAACTAATGGCCGTGAGTGGGAACTTGGTTTCTTCCCACCTCCGATGGCCAGCCAGGTGTGCTTGATGAGCCATTGCTGTGATTATCAGCACGCCGCATTAGCACAGCTTGAAGTCCCCTAAAGTAAATCACAAACGGGAAGCGAGCGTTTGTACTGCAGGTGGTCCCCAAACTGCATTAATGGGCTTCCACCTGCTTCTGGGTCACTGAGCCTTATGGAAAAGCCCCTTCCGGTAATGTTCTTGGGAAGAGAGTCCATGCTAAAAGTGGAACATTGGGAGCACGAGTGCATGTTTTCCCTTCACAGCGCATCGTTCATCATCTTCTCTCGGAGACAGAAACCGCTTGTTCCCTGTATTTGCTGTGCTGGATGCTCAACATGTTCCACGGGTCAGTGTATGTTCGTTTGGTTTTTCCTCATCATGTGTTTGTTGGACCAAAGGCAGATGCGTCCGCCTTAAAGGTGGAGTCTGCGATACGTACGCTGATGCAGTTTTTGTCAAATTTAGCCAATATTTACTCACAGACACATCAACTGCCAGCTCTGTGTGAGCATTGGAGAAAAAATATCTGGTGTTTCTGCACAGCCCTGACACTGTAAATAGAAACACAAAGTGTGGCACACCACACAACACTGTCCCAGCCTTGGCAATGTGTTTCCAATGTGTGGGATGGACGGACGGATGGAGCACTCCTATGACTGTTTTGACCCTAGCTGTGCTTTTCTGTTTTGATCCTGTAATCAAACATCAACACGGTTTTCTCGGCATGACTCTCTGTACCTTTAATGCACTTAATAAACCGCAGCCTGTTGCGCGCTAATGCTCGGCATCCATGGCCGGCCAACAACATGGCGTCGCGCCACATTTGGAAGGCAGCAGCCCCAGCGCGCCGGAGGCTCAGCGTCCTGGCATGCGGACAAGAAGACCGGGCGAGGGGAAGGGGGTGGCACAAATGTCCACTTTGTGAAAACCCCACAATGATCACACTGTGGCCACTGGTGGCGGTGCTTTAATTTACTCGGTAGATAAAGCGCTCTCTCTATTTAGCATCCCGGATTGCGCCGACTATCAATTGCGCTATTAAGACAATCTTCAATCACACTGAACAATTGTCAGAGCATTTCCTCCTGGGTGTAAACTGGTAGTTTGCGATTACCCCGTCCACCCATTCATCTGCCGTCGCATTAGTCGGGATGAGGCTCGGCATGACGCCTGGGTCACGTTCCTGGCTACAGTGAAAGGCCAGACAACAAATTAAAAGAGCCAGCAGGATCCCGCGGAGGCCTTTGCTGTAGATTGGATGCGTCACGGCATTTCAAAGTGAAACGGACCCCAAAGAATAATAACTTACGGTAAGCTTTTCCGTCGGCTGATCGACATGGCCGCGGTGCGCGCGCGTGCGTGTGTGTGTGTGTCAAGACATGCCTTTGCACAGCAACAAAGCACCTCGCAAATCCTTCTTCCTTGATTATTCCCTTTGTTGTCGTGAGCCCACACCACCCCCCCCCCCCCCGTAAGCACGGACGCATTAGCAGCCTGATTTGTGCACGCCATCTAAATCCGCAGTGCAGCGAGAATCCCTTTGAGTGCCAGTCAGAGTAAAGAAATGGAGACCTTGGCGAGTCACCTCTACCTCTGCTGATCTCCTCCCCCCGCCCCCCGTACCTCCTCC
>JAODTR010004364.1:0-12108 GCA_025399935.1 Amblyopsis rosae | reverse complement strand
GCCTTGTCCCCCTGGGTGTTTCACCCAACCTCTTTAAAGGGCCTTATCCCTTTGGGTATTTCACCCCCTCTTTAAAGAGGTGCAGTAAGGCCTATGCACGCTTGAAAAAATATGTATACTGTACGTACTGATAGCTATGGGCTGGGCTTAGGGGTGACGACTGCGAAACGGACTTGAAAACTATTTGAAAACAACAATGACAGACAGATGGTTCATCCAATCAACTGCCAAACTTTACAAACAGTTTCGATGGACCCAGATGGACTTGTGTCCAACAAGCCATCTGGCGTGGCAGGTTAGCAGGCCACACAACACGGACTGTAAGACTCGCCCCTGTCAGTTACGGTTGCTAATTTCCCACACACTTTTGTAGCTTGTGGGCCATTAGTCTCTCTCGTATTCCTAATAACATTGCAGTGTGCTCTTTCCAAATTAGTCCATGTCACGCTGTCTCTCTACTTATTTAGTCAATGATATAAACATATACTGTAGCGTACTACCGTACTGTAAATGCTATTCTGGCCATTACAGAATAAACATAAACAGTTACAACAGCCAAGTACGTAGCCGGTAACAATTCTAAAGGCGAATGCATATTTATACTTACGATATCTTACTGTAGCCTAACGATTCTAAAGGCGAATTAATATTTTACGATATCTTACTGCAACCTACCTTTAACAGCCGTGTGTTTGTTGATGTTGTGTTACGTTCAGTTCAGCCGCCCTCCCACAAGTTATTAATCCACCGTACCTTTAGTTTAGCCAGCTGTGTTTTCTGGTTTGAAAATAGGACGAGCTCCCTGCTGCACGGTACCGTACTGTGCACTGTAGTCTAGCTCTGGCATATCTCGTTGGAATTGCACGTTCCTGAAGCACATCTAATGCTGACAAATTTCTACGGCTGCCCAAGCATTTATTTAGCGTTATAGTCCCCTGTGAACACGGATGCTAAACGTTAATTAATCTACCCCATGGCATACTAGCAGTCTAATAACTGATTTGTTTGTGGGACATCGGGTGTTGCTAAGAAAAATCAGGTGATGTGATTGTTTATTATTAAAGCATGATTGACAGGTCGGAAAGGTCTATACTGCCCTTGGCAATACATTTTACAGAATTTGGCAGACGCTTTTCTCCAAAGCAACTTACACATGTAGTACATATGTCAATAGTTGGGCAGGTCATAACCCAGCAATTGTAAACAAACGATTTTCTATCAGAATAATTACAGCAGCATGTGATCATGACTATTGCCATATCAGTATAATTAAATTAACAAAACAGCTAATAGCCTAAAGTAATAAAGTGCAGAAATGAATGTTTATAGGTGACACACTATGACATTGAAGGGAGATGCGGTTTTGTTTTGATTTGAGTTCACACTTCAACTATCTTCCCCCCTGAATTACTGACTACACTTTAAATAAGGACATTGTTACAGCCTGGCTCAAAGGCCATAAACTAAACATAACTCAAATCTCCACACTAACATACATTAACAGAAACATACAATGAGGTGTGAATGTCTGTAGGTGTCTGCACTGAACATGTGTGGTGTGGTGCGTGCTGCATGCCAACTAAACAAAACCAAACGACAAATGTGTGGTGCCAGGAGAGGCAGAGTGTGTGAATAGTGTGCACGCTTATAATGCCTGGCCAGGTGAGGCCAATCAAGGCTAATTAAGCTCCAACCACATCCAGGCCAGGGATGTCACAACGTCGCCCTCTCTCCCTCCTCCAGACACGAGACGTCCCATGCGAGCAGTGGACCCTGTGCGCCCCGAGCTCCCCATGAAGCCCCAACAGCTGCCAGAGTGCACGTTCGGCCCGCTGCCCCCCCTTCCCCCTAAGCCTGCTGTCGCCGCCAAGCCCCCCATCCTTCTTCCCCCGGTTTCCGTCATGGCCGCCAGAATCACCGCAGCAACAGCGGCAGCTCAGCAGCAGCTCTCGTGCGCCGCTCCTCGTAGCGCGCCGCCCGGGGGAACAACCCACGTCTGGCCGCCCGTCCAGAGTGGGGGGGTGAGGGAGGAGACGGACCGGCCCAGAACGCACACACAGGTACACAACGCGTTGCGTCTGGTGTCGGCCATTTTATTTATGTGGTTTACATTTACAGGGACAGTGCACATTCATAAAGAAAGTCGGCCATTTTATTTATGTGGTTTACATTTACAGGGACAGTGCACATTCATAAAGAAAGTCGGCCATTTTATTTACGTGGTTTACATTTACGGGGACTGCACATTCATAAAGAAAGTCGGACATTTTTTTAATGAGGTTTACATTTACAGGGACAGTGCACATTCATAAGCAAATTTTCAACTGTAGTTCCTGTGCAGGTGTAAACTAAAGTCGCGGAAACATAAAATACGTTAAAGGTATAGTAAGCTATTGTAAGATAATGAACTTTTTCTGAAATTCACCAAATATCTCCTCACGACCAGCTAGCTGTCCATTCCGTGTGCAAGCTGGGAAAATAATCTGGTTTTACTATATGTTTAAAACAGCTACAACAATACTGGACTTGATACATAGACCTACACACATGCCATGCATACAGTATATAGCTTTACACACACACACACTCACGTGTGTGTAAAGCTATATTATTTTGCTGACACTTGTGCTCCTTATTAGATTGTATAACTTGAGATGAACGTGTCCAGTGTTCTGTTAGAGACACACCAAGAGCATGCCACTGCATTGCCTTAATATTGCAACACTGTTGTTCATAGACATCATTTATTTGTCTGTATTGGTACCATATTTTTTTGATAATCTTACTTTTAATGTTGATGAAAAGATTAAGGATAGTGCAACAGATGTGTAATGGATCATTCTGTCCATCTTTTCTGCTCATGTTGATTGGCTATGAAATAAAAAATAAAACATTAAAAACTAAAAATACACTTTGCGTATACTGAGGGAGCTATGTATATCCATGTGACGTGTGTTATTAGTCTAGCACTCTCTCCCTGTTTATATTCATCATCTCCCTCCTCGTTCATACTCAGGTCAAACAGCAGGGGGGGCCCCAGGCCACGCCACAGGATGCCCCGTCTTTGGAACCGACTCTCCCCGTCCGCCGAGAGCCCCCGCTGGCCCCCTCCCCCCGCAGAGGTCCTGGTCCACAAGACCGCACAGGGAAAGCACAGTCGGCCACCGACGGTAGGTCTGATTCCACACTGACAGGTGTGCTGCACTGTAAAGACAGCTCCATCTACAGGAAGCATTTGTAAATGCAGCCTGTATAGAATCTGTTTTTCTGTAACGAATTGAATAGCATGAAGCCAGGCAAGCAACATATTTGACTATTTTGTGTCCTATCTGTGAATTGTGTCTTTTAAAGGCAGGGTTAGTGATTCTCGAGAACGCATGATAACCAAAGGACAAATTTGGAGCTTACAATTAGCTTGCAATAGCTGACTATACCTTTAATTATACATATTATGTGTTCATATGCATATAACTTGGTATAGTATGCATATCACCCACCCAAACTTTGTGTGTGTTTGATACTCCAGAGACACTTCCTAAACCCCGCCCACGCATGAAGCCCCTTCCACAACGCCGAGCCGTGTCGGTTCATGAAGATGCTTTTGCCATGACACAAGGTGAGGCCGGTGTGAGCGATAAGACCAGGGGCCTCATTTATACAATTGTTTATAAATGTCACTGAAATACCCAGAATTAATATTCATTAATTAATTTAATGAAGGCAAATCCCAACAAGTCCCAATACAGTATTTTCACCCAAATGTGAAATTGAAGTTCTTGTAGGGGAGGTTAATAGACAAAAACTAAATTGTTTGGTTGATATATTGTGGGCATCACCAATGCCAATAAGCACAGATGTCACTAATGATTCGTGGTTAGTGGGGTATTCATTAGGATATTATAAAGTTTTGGTCAAGTTTGTGAGACACTGATCTAATATGATTCTCTTCCCATACCGCCACCAGCATAATGCACGAAATTTGCATACGCATTCTTTTGTGCGTACGCATAGTTTATAAATGAGGCTCCACTGGGACTTAAAGGAACCCTTCTCGATCGAAATAGAGATAATTTCCCCTGGATGTTAATAAACACTTAAAGTCTGGGACGCAGCACTGGTAAAATGCGTCAAGACGACCCACCCATTTGGCAGGAGAGCTATTACTTGATTAACATGCACGACGACAACGACCAACTAACATATCGAACGTTTCTGTAAACTTATACTGAGGAATTTGTTGAGAAACTAAGTGAGACTAGTGTGGGTGTTTAGCAGGTCTTGTCAATCTGTTAAATAAGTAGGCTATGGCTTTAAAGAAACTGTAATACTGTGAACTGTGAAAATACCCCACTATGGCTCATAGAAGGGCATGTGCGGTAATGTAGACAAACTGTTAGCTAGCTTCCCTGCTATAGCCATTAATAAATATTAAAGTGCAACTGCATCCCGGCTCTGAGCCGGACTCCACCCATTGCACAATGCAGGTTTACACTTTACCGGTATACATCTCATCGTAACTCTCTCCCGATCTCACTCAGAGCTAAAAGCAGTGTTGCATAGATCGCCCATCTGTCACCGCGGCAACAGAAGGGACCTGCCCACCTGCACTGAAGACATACCCAGAGGGGAGGGCCCAGGTAAAACGGAATAAGGAGAACATGACCGTTTATTTACACGGCTCTTAATCAGTAGTCTCAAATGGCCGTACAAGCCCAAATGTCACATAGAATCAACCTGCGCCTTCCACAGGGCAAGGATAAACTCCCATAAAACCCCATGGTTTAATAAAACACTAAATGTTCCAGTCTGACTGCTAGGATGGTAGATTGAAGGCATGTCCAGTCTGTCTATAATCTTCAACTGAAGCCAGCCTCTTCTCCTCCCGGCAGATGAACACGGGCGAAGGGGCGACCAGGCCGGCAAACGAGAGGAGGATAAGAAGAAGGAGGAGGAGAAGGAGGAGGAGGAGGACAGGAAACAACGGTTGGGGGTAGAAGCAGAGCGAGGGAGGACCGAGGGGGAGGAGGAGGAGATGCCGGCCAGCGGAACTCTTTCTCCTCCCGTAGACAAACCTCCACCCTCTCCGGCCCCCGTGAGCCCCGCCGTCACCGTGGAAACCGCCGGTGCAGCACGTGGCACCTCTCCAGGCGTGACGGCCTGCACGAGCCCGGAGGAGCCCCGGGTGGCTCCATGCACCTGCACAGCTGCAGTCAGCGTAGATCAGAACAGCACACAGGAGAGACAGGGGGGCGTTGTCTGCGACCAGCACACGGCACAGACTGGACCTCCAGACCAAAGAACTGAATCTCCCCCTCTCCTCTGCGAATAAATAACACGAGAAAAAGAGGAACGAGTTGTTAAAGAAAAGTCATAATAGCCGTAACAAGTCATCTAGTCTTATATTTCAAAGATACCATTTTATTTTTCTTAAGAGTTTTTGTCTTGTGAAGTCACTGGAATTATTACATTCCGTTTCAATCCAGTGCAGTTTTAACTGTTTCAAGATTTATAAAATAAAATATTTAAAAAGTATTTTAAGATTTACACTTTATTCCAGAGAATTACACTTTATTCTAGAAACATGTTAATTTGTGGTGGAATCGGTCCAAACAATTAACAGCAATCACACTATTTTAAGACTCGATACTAGGTTAAATGACTTGTTAAGTGCATTATGTTTTGCAGTTTAGCAAGCCGATGCGGACGGATCAGTGGCATCGCTGCAGTGAGAAACTGGGATGTTTTGCAACCAGTTTTGGCTTCCTGTGTTGAGTTCTTCCTTCTCCTCGGAGGAGTGAGTTTATTTTCTAATGTCATGTCTGTCTTTGCCTTGCACGCCAGCTGGAAATATGTACAGAACACATTAAGGGAACAAAATGCAACAAATTATGAAATGTTTATAGTTAAAAATGCAACTGTAAAACCCACACGTCCTTGTTAATAATAAAAAGAAAAAGTTGATTAAATTGTATCACTGCTTTGTGTTTGTTCAGACGTTTGTTTTATAGGTAAATTTATACACACAAGGCCAACATCATAAACATTTACATAGAACAGTATAAGATATTACTCCAGTGTCATCTTATACCCCAACACACATTCTGAATTATTTTACCATTTAAAATCATCAGAATACACAAATGAAAGCTCATGCCAACAATGTGTGTTGGTACTGTTGTCGTAAAATTAAATGCAGGTGCAAGAACAGATCCTATTTTGAACTACATTACATACTGGGTGCTCATTTGAGAACCAGCATGTTTCCTGCAGAGGCACAGTGAGGGACAGTATGTCATGCTAGTTAATGTAGGTCAGAAAGTGCAGACTAAATTATGTGGTAGACACAATTTGAGAATATGAACAAATGAATTGCTTCAGTTCAACACTGCTTAAATCAACAGAACTAGATGAATAGTTTTTATTGCAGCAAAATATTAATTGTTACTCCATCGTAGTAGTATTGTAGTAAAATCAATCATACAAGTGTTTGAAATGTATAAACAGGGCCAGATCAAGCAAACAAATTGTAATTATTAAAGCAATATCTTGAAAACAATATTTAACATTTCTCATACCAAAGTTAGCAATTGAATACAATAAGTTGGCAAAAGCTGAAAAGGGAATGTTTATAAATGAAAAGCTATTGTAACATGAAACAGGCTCATCTCATACCTACCAAGCAGGTGGACTGTCTGTAACCAGTCACCTTTAATACATTGTAAATGCAATCACGTGAATATGTCCATGTCTATATCTGATATAATACGAAGTGGCAGTTAAGTGCTCATTGAATTTCCCAATTGCAATTCATAAGCATCCTGGGTGGCCAGATTGTATTCACAGTATAACTAATACTAACCGTCACAGGTGGTTGTCACCTGTTTAAACTGAGAGCCAAAGATAAACACCTGTACTTGTTTCTTGTTGACCTGTCGCCATCTGCCATGCCTCCTTTCACATAAGTGGTTGTCCCTGCTCACAACAAACTAGGTGTTAGATTAAATAAGTATTTTGCTCAGAGTAAGATCACCAATTCCTAATAAAGTGGGTCAAGGTTATAAAATTAATAAATAACAGCCAATTAGTTATGGCATACATTGTGACAAATTAATGAATGTACAACTTGCTCTGATACAACTTGTTGTATTCCACGGTTGGTTCATGAAGTGTTATCAAAATGAAATTGGTTGTCTCCCTCTCATTAAGCAAAGAAAAATGATCACATTATACAAAGACAAATTAAATATATATGTACACCTCTGGTTTAACAATTTGGGAGATGGGTATACTGTAGCTAAGAAGGTGTAGACTCTTTGGTTTTTAAGGGTCAGGAAATGTGTAAGGTAGCTCAAAATGGAATACATGTTGCCGTCCAGCGATCGCATCACAACGTACTGCCAATATGCCAAGATAATGAAGAACAGCAGACAAGCCTTGATTGACGTGGGCCTGTATGAAGACATGTATAGTCTATTTTTAGACTTGATTCTGTTAACATCCTGATTGCACCCAGCCAGGTCAGGCCTGGCCAGACCACAAGCTTCTGGAAAACCACTAAAATCTGATTTCCAGCTAAACTGAAAAGGTTTTTAAATAATTAAAAAAATAATTCAGTTTAAAAAAATTAACATGAAGAAATTCCCCGAAACACCCAAACTGATTTTTCTTAGTAAATATTAAATCAGATAAAGATATCTAACACCTGTAACTGGACAGGTCTAACAATAAAATAAAATTAAATAAAATAAAAGCACTCTTATTAAAAGAATAAATAGATCAATTAATATTTACTCATAGCCTGCCATTATCTGTGGACACAACCCAATTCAATATCTCTCTCACTCACTCACACAAACACACACACACACTAAAGCAATTCAAAAATAATCTTGTTGGAATGTTTGCATTTCAGCATCCCACAAATATTGCAAAACATGTATACAAATCAAGTGGCCAAGAGAAAACGAACAAATGAAGACAAAATAATGATTTGGTCATGACAAAGAGGTCATTTCATCGTCACCCAGAGGAAAGCTCCATTAACCCTCAAAAAGTATAACATATACATACACCTTAATGCACCAACACAAAATACATATTTACTGTATTTTAACTGGTTTACATTCTTTACATACTTTCAGTGTAGCTGGAATGGGATTTCATGAAAAGAATGCTGGCAACTATATGCTCAAATGTATCTAGATGCATAACACTGTCCACAGATATATCTGCACACAACAGTGGTCTGGACATAAGGCAAGAGTCTTATGTATGGATAACACAATTCATAGATCCCTAAATAAATCAACTTTACGGAACCTCATTTTATCAGGTTTCGTCCCAGATGTGTACACCGTGTAGGACATGCTTTTTGTTAATATCACCGACGCTCACACTGCAGTTGAAACATGCCATGTTGTCAGGGCCCTTTGAAACCCATATCTGATCAAAATCAGATGCAGAATGTATCGGGGTGTGGGTGAGGTTGTGACTCGCTAGCAATTCATCTTACAAACCATGCTAGTGTAAAAGTGATTAAGTTAAATGAGACACAAGAAGTGAGATTAAGGACCACAATGAGACCGGCTGTACGAAAGAGAAAGACGGAGAACCCTGAAGATAAAATAGACCACTTTGGAAAATAATCTGCTTAGAAAATATAAATTAAGGCCTCCAAGAAAACAGACAAAATCTTGCATATGTGCGCATGTTTGTCTGTCTGTCCTTCCATTCATTGCATGTAGGCTTCTAACATCAATGTCACCGACAGAACACCTTTATAAAAAGAAAAGGACATCAAGAGTATAAAAGAAAGACATAGACCTGTAGAGACAAAGAGAGAGGGAGAGGAGAAAGAAAATAGAAGAAGCCTTTCACTGGATGTCCTGCTGTGACAATCTGTCCCGCCTAGAAGTGCAGCGTTATGCCGTGCTGGGACGAGCATCACAACCTGGTCCCTGCCGCGTTGGCATGGCAGCGTCCCACATGTTCGCACAGGCGAGAGGATGTAGCCGCCCCTCACGGCGAAATCAATACGGGGTCAGTGTGGGCGCAGCTTTCATTTGAGCTGCTGCTGACAGCACCTGTACTCCACTCCCGCTGCAGGACACATACGTGAAAACTCCTGGCTCATACCGCAGAGAGGAAAATCTTCTGCCATCGTGGTGGGGGAGAAGGGGAGAAGGGGGGGGGGATTAGGATGCAGCGGTTCAGGCCAGACAGGCCACCCCGCTGCTAAAGAGTGGCCAGGACCCTGAGGAAGGAGATGATGAGTATGCAGAAGGACTGTCCCACTCCGAAGATGAGAGCCTCCAAAGGGATCATCTTCTTCCCTGCCGCCTTGTACACACCGGCTATGGCCGCACCTGCACGGAGAAGAGGCCATGACGTAAAACAAACTGACGGAAACTGTGAATTAAAAGGAAGGGTCATTCACGAGAACGCTTGCTAACTTTCCATCTGAAATCAAAACAATATCCCCCCCCCCCACACAGCGAAGCGCATTGCGAAGCAAAGCGTGGTACTACGAAGATTTTAGGCAACACGGTGGCCCAGTGGATAGCACTGTGGCCTCACAGCAAGAAGGTCCTGGGTTCTAACTCATCTAATAAATCAAAGTCCTTATAGACAAGTCTTGCCACTCGGCAGCCATCTTTGAAATGCCACAGGCAGTTATTTAGGAAGCCTGTATAGAAATAAATGGTGAGAAAGCCATAACTCCACTTTCAACAGTCACCAGAACATAAAAACTACACGTATACAATCGAGAGTCAAATCTGATTTAATAAAAAAACGCTTAAAACGCTTGGTGACTTTGCCACTAAAGTAAGGTTTAAAAAGCTGTTTTCCCCACAGGTTTAACTTATACTACGCATGTCAAACAGGTCAACGCCTGATTTCCACCGGGCACGTCTCTGTTCCGTCACGTCAGCGATACGTTTTTGCTCTGTCATCTGCACTGCATCCTGCCCCACCGGCAGCATGTCAGAAGCGGAGCGTCTTGTTGTGTTTTCGCAGAGTTTGCATAGCAACAAACAAAACTTGAAATTATTAGTTCTGTCTGATTGGCAGTTGTTCGCTTTCAGAAATGTCCCAGAAGCATCTCTGTCACAAAATACAACTGCCGCCTATTTTTTGCGGAGCCCAGCAGAGAGCCGCTCCTGGGACGCCTTTGGTGGCTCACTGAACGCGATAGAGACGCGCCCGGTGGAAATTGGGGGTTAATGCTTGGCAGTTTGAAAGCAGAAGATCGGCTCTTTCCCTCCAATATTGAAATGCCATATTTGGCATTTCATCATTCTCCCACAGAGCTCCATTTAAAATGATACAAGTGGCGTGTCTCCTTATGTAATGTCTCTGGTGAAACATACTTGTGAGGACTCCTCCGAACACAGGCCCTACGATGCCCATGAGGAGGATAGCGATGGGCATGAAGCGTGCCACCTTGTGCTGGCGTAGGGTGGCAAGGGCCAAGAGGGCAGCAGGTAGATGGAAGAACAGAGATGAGACCGTGGCCCACAGAAAGACTCCATACCACATCTCTGGAATAAGAGGAGGAGGACAAAAGCAGACTTAGCAAGTTGCTTTCGCTGCAGCCAGGGTACACAATGACTTCATGATTGGAAACTAGATAATAATGTTGTTGTGGGGCAGGATGAAACTGTGCTGACTGTTGCTACAGGTGTGTTTACTCTTTAACTTATTTTAGTATCTATTTATTTCTGCAATAGTTTGCACAATGTTGTGTCTAACTGCATCTGGCTTAAAGAAACCAAAATGCATTTCCACAGGAAGACAATAAAACTATACATCTACAACATGCTCATTTGTAGGCATTTAAATGTCTGGCTGCTGCAGTACTATTTCAACCTACCATTCCATAATATTAAACATTAATCCACAAATGAAATTAGCAAACAAGACATTGATAACAGAACCCTCACTCACTGCCTCTCTAACTTTCCCAAGAGCACATTAATACATATGGTAGGCTTGCATAACCATTAATAAAAACAAAAACTACACATTAATCTGTTTAGAACAATAAAACATTTAATTTATGTAATATCGGGTGACCAAAGACTGCGCAACTCAAACAGCCACCAGAGTCCGTACGGACTAGCTACAGTAAAAGTGTGCACTACGGTATAGGAATGCCACTGTAGTCTAAAATGCAGGATATAGGGCATAGATATATACACACACACACACGTTTGTCAAGGAGGACTACATAACTAAATATATATTGTTTGAATACCGTACGGTCTATGAGTGATATATTCAATTTGTTGTAGGTAGATAACATGGATCAATTAAGTAAAACGCCAATAACTACGGGTACAGTATGCAGCAGCAATTACGGTACAGTAGCGTCAAGGCGCCGAAAAACCAAAGCTACTACCCGTACGTTTTCCACAACACACCCACTTACCGGCAGATAACGCCATTTAAACACTACTCACGACGAACAACGCTTTGTAGTACAATTTAAGTTTAATTTCAGGCACAAAATTGGAGTCGTGTCACAGTTGATGAGGGTGGGCCCACCTGAGAATTCCGCGAGAGACGTGTTGTCCGCCTGGCTGCTGCCATATTTCCTCGGCACCAAATTGAGACTGAGGATCTGTTGGACAAAACCGATCTCGTTATACCTGTCCTCCATGTCTTACACACGGATCAGGCACAACGCGCGTCGAAACGTATACAACCATATGGTAATCGATCAGGGAATATTTGAAAACTTGATCAATCTAATATGGATGCTTAACTGCACGAAGAAGCTAAAATAGCCGCTAACGCGCTAGCTGTCAACACAACTTGGCGTGACGTCACGCCTGTACCGGAAGAGGGGTAGGCTATAATTATGTTCAAAGGTGTATAAAAATACAGTATAACTTGATAAATTCACCACGATTCAGCATCTAGCATACAGGTGCATCTCAAGCAATTAGAAAAGTTAAGTAATTTAAATAATTCAATTGACATAGTGAATCTTGTCGTGGATTAATTACACATAATGTGAAATAAATAAAGCCTGTAATTGTTTTAATCTTGATGATTAGGGTTAATACAAACTAAAAATTTCAATAGGACACCAGTAAAAAAAAA
>JAODTR010004363.1:0-12110 GCA_025399935.1 Amblyopsis rosae | reverse complement strand
ACAACACAGCTCTCAGGATCATAGGGACACACAAACCTCTCCACCACGATAAGGTGATGGTTCCCGGAGAGGAATTAGATTAAATGCAATAAATAAAAATGTCATACGGTCAGAAAAGGCATCAGTCAGCTTTGTAGACACATAAGAAAGTATGCTTTTAATAAACAATGGTCAAGGTTTGATAAAGTTAGTCAAGCGAGTTTGAAAAAATTGTTAGCTTTCATGCACCACACATACAGTTTTCAAACTGTGGGTCACTGAGTGGGAGTGAGCGGGTCGCGAAAATTGCAAGCAGCCATTGAATTAATGAAGAATATAAATGAAAGGCTTCCGCGGTTTACTATCGTGTTGTTCCACTCATTGCTCGTGAGTAAGGTTGTGGAAGAATAGCCTACTTTTTCCTGATTGGATAGCATTAGCTAAAATGGATAGGTCTTTGCCAATGACATTACAGGTACTTGGTGTATGGTGCGTCTCAATACTGTAGAGTAGTCCTCTCTAGGTGGGTCTTGGCACAAAATAGTTTGGGAACCCCTAGATTAGGCCGTGTTTAGACGTAACTTTTTATAAAGCGCTGGCCTGGGAATTTTTCATGTACGAAAAAACAGCGGCTGAAGCGGTTGTTATGGAAAACACCAGGTCTCACTACGCCACTTGTGATAGGTCAACTGCCAAAAAAAGCAGATGATGCAGGGACTTTTCTTTTTAACTCAAAAAGAAGCCGACAGCTGCTGAAATAAGCGCCTGCAGCCTTGGAGTGGTTTGTCAAAAGTTCTAATGTGCCTCTGTCTCTCATGCTCTCTACTGTAGGTGGACTATGCCAAGGTCCTCCACTATGTGGGAGCTGGAGTGGCCTTTCCCACCAGTATGCTGTTCATATGCATCCAGTCAGCCCTGACCTACAAGCTGGCCAAGACCCAGGAGGAGTTCCTCATGGGTCACCTGCGCCTGGGCATGTCTGTGCTGACACTCATTGCCCTGGTACTCAGTATCCTTTCTGCTCAAAAGATCCAGATAACACGAATGGAGTGGTTGCTCACTGCATGGGGTCATTTATACAAAGAAAACATAAAGCTGTGTGTCCACATCATGTTTATTTATTTTCTCTTTACATTTATTATCTGCTTACTCTGGCAATTCTTATTTTCTTTATATGAGAATGTCCAGTTTAAATGTAGAACATTTAGGATATATAAAAACTGCTGAATAGCTGTTGATTTAATAACGTGCTGCCATCACTTTACTGTTAGTTGTATTGCTGTATGTGTTGTGTGGCCCCCTACTGGACAGACAACTGTGTTACAGCCATTACAACTAATTTGTGTATTGTGGACCTGCTGTAGTGTGTATGTCTGTGTGCCTGTGCCAACATACTGTATATGTTTTTTTTTTTCTTCCTTAACCCCTTGTTCCTCAAGGCGGAGTCTTCTTTTGCCAGAAGAGCGTTGCCCTGCAGCACGCCTCGGCCATATTCGAGTGGACCTTCTGCATGCTCATCATGGTGTTCTACGGGACGTTTGCCTTCGAGTTCGGAGGCATGTCCGCGGACACTCTAATGGTCCTCTCCAGAGGAGGTGGGGTGCCGAGCTTCTCCACAGCGGACCATAAGGCAGAGGTTGCTGGACAAATCCACCACCAGCCTGAGAACTTGACTATGCTGTCCCGTTAAGGGGTCAAGCTGGAGGGTGATCGACGACTTGAGACGACAGACAATCTAAATGGCCGAAGTGCAGTCCGTATTTGTCATGTGCTAAAATGGAAGGATGAGGACACTACATTTTGTACTGGACGATACCGTATGGCACACATAATGGATAACTACAGCACTGCGAATGACAAGCGCCTTGTCTGGCAGTATTATAACACTAAGACACAGACAATCTTTATACTTTTATTTAATTCTAAGTACTGTATGTAAATATTAGTTTCGGAATTGTTTGCGTCTGACTCAAGTATTCTCAAAGTGCCTGTAATGTGTGACCTAGTAGAGTGGATAGTGACGGTGTTTTGCTGTTTGTACGTTTAGAAACCAAACTCCATATTGTTTTTTCTCAGGAAAATGAGACCACCCTATCTCTTTAAAGAGAGGGAAACTCATTCAAAACGTTGAAAGGTTTGTTTATACATTGTGTTAAATGGAAAAGTCACAACATGTTCGTGTTAGTAGTTTGGAGCTTTCAAAGACCTTATTTGATACTTTGCTGGTGCCAAAAGAGAGTTCATCACTATGCTATACTTGATCACATTACAATTGCAGTCTCTGCAGTGTACATCTCTGCATTCTTTAAAAAAAAGAAAGTTTTAATATATATACATTTTTCTACAAATTGAAAGCAAATGTTATGGGAATATAAGAGAATGAAACACATGCCTCTTGTATTTGTTTAATTGTTCAAAAAGCATATTTACATTATTTTAATATCTTTTCACAGGTTGATATTGAAGAATCTGAATGTATTTCAGATTGATGTTTTACACTTTTCAGCTGGAGAGTCACAGCTTAAACTAGTTTGGAGAGGCCATATCTTCTCAGTAAAATTACAACTCCCTTCCCCAGCCATTCTTTGGAAAATACTGTATCTTACAAATGTCATTGTCTTAATTTATATAGTCATTATCCTAGCTGTGTGCAGAGGTAATTCCTTAAAAGCCTAAATATATTTTTTAAGACTTCAAGACCGTATTATACAGTAATAAATGTATGCAATCTAAATCATTAATTCCATTGATCAGATGCAGCCCGTATCAATTTTGAACCATCATTGTAAGACTTCCATCCATTCAAATCCATTCAAAACAGTTTCCCATTCAAAATAGCACAACTGGTGCAGCTTTAGACAGTCTCCATTGTCATATCTTATCTGGCTTAGCTAGACTACAGTAGGTTCGATCAGTCAATGATACGTGAAATACTGTACATGTCAACACGTCTTGTTTTACCAATCCCACTGAGCAAACATATGCCTTTGCTATCTTTAGGTTTGGTCATCTGACAAATGTAGCAGCTCTGTGACATGCAGATGTTGACATGAAGAGTGCATGAACCAAACTGCGGTCCCTGTACAGCTACGATTATTACTGGGAACATTATATTAGAGGTAATAACCTTCCCCGACCTTGGACTTTACACTGCACACACACACCACAGCCTTGTGACTGCAACCCTTCCACAGTGGCCCCACCTCTCCACCTTTTCCTGGTCTTGTGACAGATGCCATGTCCCTATGTTACGAAAGCAGATGGACAGCTACATATTTATGAAGCTATCTATGTAGCACGTTTGCCACTTAATGCGTACTGTACATGCACCCTCTCACGCACGCATACACACACTCACACACAGACACAAGCTAAACGTTTAGATTCTTGGTGACCTCCCAAGGAAACTCTTTCCTGCCAAAGTGACCGTAGCAAGCTGTTCTCTGATAGATTGGCCTCTTCAGGTCCAGGTCTCTGGGGGAAAGACAGACAAACAAAATCAATCAAAAGATCCCACAACCACATCACATAGCCTTTGGCCGCTGTTCTGATAAATCCCAATATCCACGATGTAAGGACATGGTGTCGAAGGGCAAAAGGGCTCCCACAGCATTATGATGCAAATTCCAATGCTGCGATACGATACCTGACGATCACGCCGGGCCGAAGGTCAAAGTTGTTGTTGACGATCTGCAGCAGCTCCTTCTCTGAACTCTGGGAGGAGCCGTAGGTGAACAGGGAGATTGACAGAGGATGGGCCACTCCAATCGCATACGACACCTGGCGGACACAGCGAGACGTTAAAGGTACACTCCTTGATTGCGTTAAAAACCACACTTTTGTCCCCCAGCTAGCTAGTGACGCGTACAGTAGAAGACACATCAGTCTACAAAAGTGTGGGCTGTTGTAGGGGGGAGGGGTGAAGTATGGTGACTGAAAGTTCTGAACGTTCAATTAACTTTTCCACTAAACGACACGTTTCCTCGAAAATGTTTGAAACATTCTTGAACTACTCTTAAAGACGTTCGCTGTGTTTAATGGGCGTGGTGTGTATTGCTCAGTGACGTGTAGGAAATGTAGCCACTTATTTGCCTGAAAGTATTTGTGAGTATTTAGTAGTATATAGTAGTTGATACCAAATGTCGCTTTTATTACACTTTCCATCTTAAACGTATGCCATCTCATTCTGATATAAAATGCATGACGCTCAAAATCCAAATTATGTTGACACAATCATTATGGACATATTGGAACGCTGGTTCTACCATCATCTTGCGCATCTGTACAGCTGAAACACAACAATCTAAAGCAGTAAAACACAAACGATCGCTTTGTTTAGTCGTTAGCCATGTGAACGTTGTTTAACCCACAGCCAAACTCCTCCCTGCTTTGTAACCTGCTGTTCAGTCACTATTGCACCAGTCACCTGCACTAGAACTCTGCGGCAGAGCTTGGCCTTCACCAGGGACTTGGCCACCCAGCGGGCTGCGTATGCGGCAGAGCGATCCACCTTGGTGTAGTCTTTGCCTGAGAAGGCCCCGCCGCCGTGGGCTCCCCAGCCGCCATAGGTGTCCACGATGATCTTCCTGCCAGTCATTCCGGCGTCGCCCTGACAACAGGGAAAGACCGGGTACCCTCATGTTGACCGTCACCATTACTCAGGCAAGGACTTTGTGATAATAAGCATGACGCATTGTGCTGAGCTAGTTACTTGTTGTAAAGCTTTGGGACAGCAGTGGAGCTGGTTATATGGACACCGCCTGCTTATCATCGACAGTGCTAATAAGTCCATCTGCTGTATGCTGTATGAGATGCACTCGTTGATGAGCCTATGTTGACAATAGGGTAACTATATTATTTACACCAGCCTTATTTGATTTTATTTTACTTTCTTATGCGACAGGAAAGTGAAGGTAGGAAGGGAAGGATTGGGAATAACTGTGTTCCAGATTTGAACCTGGGTCTCCCAAAGCGCTTAGGCCGATATGGGCTGGAAGTGATCGCACACGCCACAGCTCCACCCAGCCTTATTATTTAATAATTTGAATTATTGTATTTTAATTAAGACATTTGTACCAAGAAATAGTATTTATATTTTAAATAGCCAATATTTTTTTTATAAATTACCATATTACACACTATTTAATGCAGCTTTACCACAATGCATTTATAAAAAAAAGACAATGCAATGCAATGAATGGCCATCTTCTATTCCCAAGATGGGTTAAAGAGCAGAACCACAAAGTTCCACGTATCCCTTCAGTGGACCTCCCCACTCCCCCTCCCCCCCTCCTCACCTGGGGCCCACCAATCACAAAGCGTCCGCTGGGCTGCAAGTGGTAGACGGTGTCGTCGTCCAGGTACTTGGAGGGAACAACAACCTTGACCACCTTCTCCTTCAGCACATGCTTCTGCTCCTCCAGGCTGACGTGGGCGTCGTGCTGCACGGACACCACCACTGTATGTACCCGCTTGGGGATCACAGCGCCGCCCTCCTGGGTGTAATGCACCGTCACCTGGGCCACGCACAAGTCCCAGGGGAAGGAGAGTTTAATTCACTTGGAAAATTAAAAAGTTCAAGTTGGCTTTACTCAACTTTTTCAAGTTAGCAGGTGAACTTAACGTTTCTTAAGTTGAACTATGAATACATTTTTTTCAGTTCATTTAGACTGTGTGAGCAGAGACACTATATAGACCTTTTGAGTACCCTTGGAATTTGTAGTTTCTCAAGTCAAATGTATTATCCCACCAAGGACAAATTGATAGTTTGTGGGTTGTCGTTAAGGGAGGGGTAGAGAACAGTGAGAGCCGATAGGAGAGCTGTATTCCTTATAGTAGTGAGGAATGCGAGCAGCTCAACACACAATACAATAGCAACAACATTTCCGTAACGTTGGTAATTCCAGACACATTTACAAGAGTGCCTCTTTTTTTGCCCCTGCATGGACAGGGGACCCACTGCCATGCATGTTGTAGATGTCTCCCTGCTCCAATACTCAAATGAATGGGTCCTTATCACTCTCTGCAGAGCTTGATAACGACCCATTCATTCATTGTTTCATCATTGCTGTTGCTGCAGATAACCATGGTGATAGTTTGCAGTGCTGTTCCATTTGTACTTGTGTCTTGGAGTCGGGGCGCAGCCAGGGGACCGCCCCACTCCGTCTCAGTTCGGCCATCTTGGAGTTGAGTTTGTGGGCGAGGACGATGGTGAGGGGCATGCACTCCTCTGTCTCATCTGTGGCATAGCCGAACATCAGACCCTGTTAACGCAGAGTGGCAGAGAGTTGTGCTTTGAACTAGTATGTCGCTGGTTTGAACCCCACTAACCCCTCACGTGTCGACCTTAAGTGTCGAGGTGTCCTTGAGCAAGACACCGAACCCTAACGGCTCCCGGTGGTCAGGTTTATGAATGTGTGCATTACTGCTTTACAAGAACGAGATTTCTGGTCCTAGCAAACATAGGCTAGGCTAGTTGAACCAACCTGTCCAATCATCTGGTTTGAGAGGCTGTATTGTTTTCACTTTGGCTGATTGTTTACTCCTAAGGTAAATTATTGTTCCAATAAAGAGGATTACATTCTAAAATGAGTTTGCTACACAGGTTGTCATTTTCATATTATTACTTTTTGAAGGAGTAATAGTAAATAGTAACTTTCCCAACACTGATAATAACATTCTGTGCTGTTTGCTGTTCTTTCTGCTCTGACATTCGTTGGTGGCATGTCCTTAAACAACAGCATGAATACAAGATTTAAAATAAAATAAAATATAAATTAAAGTACATCTATCTGTCTATCTGGGATTACCTGATCTCCAGCTCCTATGTCATGCTCCTGTCTGTCAATATGAACTCCTTGGGCAATGTCAGGTGATTGTTGCTCTAGAGCAACCAATAGATTACAGGTCTTGTAATCGAATCCTGCAGAGAGAGCAGATAGAGGGACGGGGGAGAGAGGGATTATATATTTTTTAACTAATTTTCATTTTTGTTTTAAACATTGTGTAATGCGTACATTTAATATGGCCACTAAACAACAAAAGAAGTTCAGGTCTTCTTATACCTTTGTCAGAGTCGTCATAGCCAATGTGTCGAATAGTGTCTCTCACGATCTTTTGATAGTCCACAACAGCACGAGATGTGATCTCTCCACAGAGCAGAACCATGCCCGTCTTACACACAGTCTCTGTTATAGAAATAATAAAGGTAATGTTTACTTTTTTGTGCTCAATTGCCCTCTAGTGGAAGCATTAAAACTGCTACTCACCACAAGCTACCTTGGCATCTGGGTCTTGCTTCAGGTGCGCGTCCAGCACTGCATCACTGATCTGGTCACATATTTTATCTAAAAAGCATGAAAAGGACTTGGCACTTAGTTTTGCCCAATATGATATATGTATTTTCCCTTGCCTGACCTTTTGCCGCACGTCATCTGTGTAGAGATCTGAAATATAATTTAATTATTATTAAACCTTTTATTTTACCAGGGAAAGACTCATTGAGATTTGTCCTGGGTATATTAGAGTTCAACCCTCCCTTCACACTACAACTGTACTGTGCATGCAGCTTGTATTAAAAGCTGCAGATCTATGAATAGCCTCGGTTTGTTAGAGGTGTGTCACTAACTTGCATTGCTAGAGAGAACGGCTCATCTCAGAGAACTATCTCAGAATCACAACATGTTTCCTTCTTATCTATTTGAATAAATCTCATAATGTGTTTCCAATTACATCAGACGGATCAAACCTATTCAATGTACTTTAAGAGCTTTTCACAGGTCAGTCATGAAGGCTGCATATGCTGTTTACTGCATATGCTATTGTACAGTATGTGTACTAAATGTGGATAATTATGAGAAATGTAACAGTTATCCATCTGTATTAAACATTAATATACTGTACTTATGAGTGCAGCATGTTCATGGACAAGTATATTCTGAGTAGGATAAATGCACAGTCGACACAGACTCAATAAATCTTCTGGGTCAGACTTAGGAACGTTCATGAAAGGTAACTGAACCCGTGCACTGACTTCAACTGAAACGTGCATTAAAACTAAGTGTGTCGGTGGCATGCCTGCAGATCCAACCTAACTCGAGTTAGGTTGGATCTGCTAGTCCACTAACTAGTGGTTTCTGTTTGCTCTTTCGTGCGCTTGAACAATCCACTCACGAGTTGTGTACAGGTCGAATGATTCTAAATACAGCAGTCATGCTATGTGGGGCCCTGTAACACCACTTCATCCCATTGTGCAATGAAATGTGTGACATGCAGCTGTTGCCTTTAGTCACAGTCGTCTCTACCGTGAGTTAGAAAATCATAAAAAATACATAAACAAATCAATCATGTCATAAAGACGTACACTGTGGTCACTGTGCCGGGCTGTGTGCATGGGTTATCAAGAGACACTGTAATATGCAGTGTGCCCCTACATCAGGGCCTCTACTCACCTGGGTGTCCCTCGCCCACAGACTCTGAGGTAAACATGAAGGAGCCATCACTGTGATTGTAGTCACACGTCTCGTCCGCCGTGCCATTCATTCTGTCCCCCTTTCCTCACGGCCAGCCGCTGTGGAACCGGAGGGGAGATAACTTACTGTGGCTGCCCTTGTGTGGTCTTATCACCGGTGGACAATGATAGGGCAGACAGAGGAGATGTTGACGGCTGCTTCTACAAACAAGAGTGTCTTATCACACACGCACGCACGTACACGCACGCACACATACACTGCACCCCCAAAAACCCTACACTATATAAGGCCAAGGCAACACGCACACACACACACACACACACACACACACACATGTGCGCACGCTGACATGGGGGAGGGGTCCATGTGAACTAGCGGGTTGGACCATTCGGAAGGGAGGAAAGAGAGGGAGGGGATTACATTTTTCCCCCCTCTGTCAAAACTGTTTTTTTTTTTTTTTAACTCTGTGTGTGCTGAAAGGTCTCACTTGGTCACAAGCATTGCCAGCAGCTGAACCAATAAAAAATCCAATCCCAGCGCAAAAAGACATTCCAGAACCACAAGCATGACATGACGGTGGAACAGAACAAATAAAAACCATCATTCTAATCTAATTTACTTTTATGCTCTTCCAGGCCCGACCCATTCAATTTTTAGCCTTTGTCTGGTTCCAGCTATGGGGCCCCTGAGCTTCCTGTTCTGACAACATCTACTGCTATGTACACAGAGCACTCAGCCCTGTAGGCTTGTTTCAGGATGCCGTTCAGCTTGAAGCACTGAAGCATGGACATTTCCATGCACTGCAGTCACGTAGCCTATACTGACTAGGCTATAGCCTAAATTATGTCAGTGAAGAGCTCATAACCACAAATGTACTCATTATTATGCTTAATTCAACAAGTAGGCTACACGTGAATGAATTAAATAACAATATGCCTATGCCTGTATCGACCTAATGGCAGTTTGTCACAAACGCAGGTTCAGTCACCCTAACCCCGAGCGTTCATCCAGGCCGCACATTGGGAGAACGGCTGCGGCCCGCCAGGAGAGGAATGTGCTGAGATGTAGGCCTACTGGCGCGGACGACACTCAGCTCAGCTGCAGCTGCCACAACATTCCCCCGAACTACTGGAGAGGAAACTGGATCTTAGGCAGTAGTGTCACTGCTCCACGCGGCAGATCGTATCACCAACACCCTGAGCCCTATACGCTAGGCTTCATTCAGGAGCTGCGCACCACCAATGTATCCTACACAAACATATACCTACTGTAAATATAGGCTATTATATTTGTATCACGGTCCAATAACTACTGAGCAAATGATGAGGCTTGTGATAAATAGACATATAACATATTTAGATTTAAATGGTGAGAAGGAATATTAATTATCAGCATTAAAGCTCATCCAGACTCTCAACAAGATAACACGTTTGCATTCACTTAGCATATGTGGCTGCAGGTTAAAACAAATACAATTTCAAAATTAGTTTGAGAGGCAAATGTAAAATGTTCTCTCATTTCTTATCTGTAGAGGGCAGTATTACACAAACGTTCACATATAATTGAACAGTATAATCTGCCCAGTGTGTATATCGAGTACATTTGTCATAGCCTATCTGTTGCTGTAGCCTTTTTAATGCTGATTAATACCTGGCTGATATGTTACATAGAGGGGGGGCAGATGTAGAAATATTTGTCTGGTTTGTTTCAAGGCCGGGCAATAAGTAGACATGAATAATCAGACTGTCTGAACCAAGAGCAGAAGTAGGGGAAAGAGTGATTCATTATTCATGTGACTTTCTATTGGCGCCCTGGTACCCAGATAGCGTCACGATTAATCCCAGCTGCATCTAATCAAGGCGTATGTAAACAAGAGGCTACTTTAAAATTGCTGTACCCGAGATCGTTTCATAAAGGGAGACAAGTCTCCAGTCAGTGAGCTACTTCGCACTTTAACACAGTATGGATAAAGAACCCTCTCTGTAGTGAATTAGTGAGACTTTGCAAAGTGGTGGTGACCATGGCTTTGATAGCCACCGCCGTGGCCACAGTCGGCGCGTTTGTTACCAATATCTTGAACCTTTTCACAGATGTGTTTATGACAAAAGCGATGAAATCTACTCTCAAACATTTAGAGGAGACTGAACTTAAACGTTTAAAAGGAGGTAAGAACTGTTCTTAATCTCTCTTGCTGGGGAAGTTTTGCCTATAATGTTAGTTCAATGATGCGTGGGTTAGTGTGCCCTTGACTTTGATTTAAGAAAAAATAAAAAAATGTATTGTTTTGTACAAAACACCAAATAGTCTGATCTGCTACTGACTATGGTCCGTCTTTGTACCACGCCTGTATAACCCATTCTCATTTGCTATTTGCTTTCTCAGACAAAAGGGTCTTCAAAGCCAGTTGTCTTTGGGAAAACAACGGGGCTGTCATTTTAGCAGTGAGGCGTCCTGGATGATTTTTGTGCAGAGAGGTAGGCACACTTGAATGCAGGGTTTTATGCTGTTTACGCTTTAAAGTTTGTGTTTCAGATGATACAGGACAATGGCAGGTCATTAGCATAATACAGTTACATAGGCTACAACTTTTGTTAACATGTTTCAAATACATTTATTTTCACTCATTGTGCCTCCCTGCCCCAACCTTCCCTGCCCAGGAGGCTGCAGAGCTGTCCTCTCTGAAACCCCGGCTTGACGAGCTTGGGGTGTCTCTGTACGCTGTGGTGAAGGAGGACATTGGCACAGAGATCCAGACCTTCAGACCATACTTCAGTGGTGAGATCTTCTTGGATGAAAAGGTGAGTCACCCATCGTGAATGCCTGCCACGCCGTGTACAACCAGTCCCTGTTAATGAGCCATTGCCACCCTTAATGCATGTTAAGAGCAGTTGTAGTTGTGATCATACTGAAGCCCTGTCCTTGTGCTTTCAGCTAGGCTTTTATGGGCCTCGTGTGCGCAAGCTAGGCCTGCTGGCGTTCCTGCGTGTGGGAGTGTGGTTGAATGGCGTGCGGGCGTTCAAGAATGGTTTCATGGGAAATGTCTTCGGGGAAGGTTTTATCCTGGGTGGGGTGTTTGTCATTGGCCCAAGACAACAGGTAAAAATTTACTTTCTTTTTCTTATGTTTTTTTTCCAGTCAATTTCTTATGGCCACTGCACTTGTTCAATTCAGGGTATCCTGCTGGAGCACAGAGAGAGTGAATTTGGGGATAAGGTCAACATTCTGGACGTCCTCAGAGCTTCCAGGAAAATGCCACAGGAGCTCATGCCATTACAGAGAAGATAATCCTTGACTTTTACCATTGTGAAACTATGCCGAAGCTTGCACAATTACACTGCTAAGCATTCGTGTGGAGGGTTCTTACTGGGATTCTTTTCTTCTACTGCTTGTTGCTTGCATGTGTTGTCTTTAGTGTGTTACAATGATGGCCTGTTTCTAAACTCAACAGAAGTGGCAGACCTGATGCCTACCACTAAGGTTTCCTTCATTCAACTTGTACAGCTAGACACAGGTTTTCAGAACTGTACTTTTACCTAGTTTGTGTGTTGTAAACAATAAATATATATATGTATATGTATATGTGTATGTGTATATATATGTGTGTGTATATATGTGTGTGTATGTATATGTATATGTGTGTATGTATATGTATATGAGATC
>JAODTR010004361.1:0-12110 GCA_025399935.1 Amblyopsis rosae | reverse complement strand
AGCCTCGTGGAGCACCCAGATGGCGTGGGTGGAGTATGCCCACAACACCCTCACCAGCTCCTCGACCGGCCTCTCCCTGTTCCAGTGTTCCCTGGGGTACCAGCCTCCTTTGTTCCCGGAGGAGGAGGAGATCGCGGTGCCCTCCGTGCAGGCACACATGCAGCGCTGTCGGAGGACCTGGAGGCGAGCTCGGGCGTCCCTTCTCCTCTCCTCGGCCAGGATGAAGGCGCAGGCCGACCGCCATCGCGTACCCGCTCCAGTATACCGACCTGGTCAGCGCGTGTGGTTGTGCGCCCGTGGAGCGCAGCTGGGTCCCCCGGAGCCGGATCCTCGACGCGGACTTGGTCCGGGACTTCCACCGCGACCATCCGGGCCGTCCGGGGCGTGCGCCGGGTGGCGCCCCTCGCGGGGGGGGTACTGTCACGGTTCGCAGCCGCTCCAGCAGCAGACAACGCCAAACCGCCGGTTCAGCACCGGACAGCGCCGCTGCCGCCACGTCAGCCTCCTAAATGCACTTCACGTGCGGCAGCCTCACCTCCGCTTCCTGGGCGGAGGTTTAAGAAACATTCCTCCCCAACACCTGTTGCCAGTTCGTTGCCTTTCTACGGATGCACGTACCAGCGATCCCGACAGTCCCATCTGTCCCCTCTTCGCCGCAGCCCGTCTGCAACTCTACTCTTCGTCACCAGCGATTACCACGCTGCCGCTTGTCACCAGTGATCACCACGCTGCCTCTCGTCGCCAGCGATCAACACGCTGCCTCTCGTCGCCAGCGATTACCACGCTGCCGCTTGTCACCAGCGATTACCACACTGCCGCTCGTCACCAGCGACTACCGCGCTGCAACTCTACAGCCCTCACAAACAGTAGTATCCTGTGTCATAATAAACCCCGTTCTGTTTACACTGCCGTTGCCTGCCTCTGTGTTCTGCGCTTGGGTCTCCGCCCTCTCAGCGGCCGTACCTTAACAAAACAACCATATGTTGTACACCGCACATGCTAGGCATTAAAAACAGCAAGAAATACGACTTACAGTGGACCTCAGGTAGGTGTTGCATAACAATTAAAAACATGTGCGTTATCAAACCAGAACTGGATGGATAGATGGATAGGACAATAAAAGTATCCTACTGTATGTGCATTTAATCATCTAATTAATTAGGAAATGTTTTTTAAAAGAGCTCTAGTGCATTCAAATATTCACTTCAGCACACTATACAGTGAGAACTAGAGCAAAGAGAATGAATCAGAGAGCAAAATGTAATATGTCAGCCTTTTCAGACAGCCAATGCAAGAGATGAGGATTAACAGACAATGTGGAAGACTGCTATTTAATTGGACACGGCACTCTTGACATTTCCACACCAGACTTCAGCAAAAAAGTATGTAACAATTACCATTTATTCGTGCAATCAGTGGCATTCAGATGACTCCTGGCTTTCCTTTACTTTTTTGTGTCTTATTTCACTAATAATTTCCCTTTCTTTCCACTTCATTTTATGATAATAGAAACATCAACTCATAACGACTATTATACCCCACCAGTGTGACATGTTCCTAGTATAGTCAAACTACATACACCTCTGTGCTGAGACCTGTATCGCTGAGCAAGGCACTAAAGGACCGTGGAAGCATGGAGCATTGAGAATGTGTTCATCATAAAGCGAGTGCTTCTGAATAGCCACACAAGCTCTAAATATATCCTTGATAATTCAAGGTTGAAGAACAAAGAAGAACTGAGCTTGTTATAATCTGCACAGTTCCATTAGTTCCATGTTTGCCTACACACAGGTAGACAGCAGAAGAAAGATCCCATCCTGCTGAGTAGGAAAACTCAAATATCAAATAATGGGTCTTGTTCTGAGCTGAAGAGCCTTGTCAAATGAATCAGTGGGGAATCACAGAATGTGAATGGCACAAATCTTGGCTGCAGGTCTTACTGTAAATCTGTGTGGAGCTTTATGTATGTACAGTACATGGAAAGACCTTTCCTGTCTGGAGCTCCTGATGTGGACGTGCGGTGAAGACATAAAAGATATAAAGAGTAGAAATTATAAATGGACTGCATTTATATAGTGCTTTAATATAAAGCGCTTTATATTATTAGCCTCAAATTCACCCATTCATACAAATATTCATCAGGGTTTGTACACATTTTTACAAAAACATTTTCATGACTTTTCCATGCCGTTGGGGTATATATTCATGACAATACATTCTCTGAAACATCTGTGTATACACAAATAATACATCCTAAAATGAATGATAAGCTATGTGGTTTGATACAAAATAAACATAAATTTAACGTTGATACACAAGATATTTACAGAATAAAAAGTTTTAAATCCTGAGAACTACATTGTGTAGTCCTAATTAACAAATGACTGGGAGGCAACCATGTTTAAAAAAAACTACATAAGTAAATAAAAGTGACATTAACTTCAAATGGCAGCAGTATCAGTTTTAAACCAACTATGCCTCCTATTTACCAGTAAATACTCATATTTACACATTAGCTAGTGGTGTGTGTTTATTCTACAACATAAAAATCTGGGTAGGAATTCACAGAATATTATTCATAGCATACTAGTAGCCTACTACACATAGGACCTACTGTAGTGTTTACTATGTAGTAAACTACAGAATTTACTATTACTAGGACTTTTTACTATTATTATAGCTTTCACATTTTATTTAATTTTTTGTTTAGATGCAGAGCTATCTAGTTACTCACTTAATTTTACGGTCCCTTATCTGTCAGCGCTAACGTTAGTTTGAAAAGACTAATTTGTCAATGGTCCTTTAGCCACCAGCGATTGTCTTTGTGGCAAATGCTTAACTTTTTTTTTGTTTAAGCGAAATCAGGTGCGGCGAATGCAGATGTAAACAAACATACCTACAAACAAGAAAGCACTACGAAATAACAATATAAATATATTACCGCTAACGAAAATACGTTAAGAAAGTGTACTTTTAAGGCCATATTTTGAGAATATTAAATGAAATGCTTAATACTTTTAAGACTCTGCGGCTAGTAGGCTAGGCCTATTGTTGAACCAATATAATATTTAATCAGTCAATCTCATATTAACCACACTATTATACAGTAATTTGTGACGAAAATGCCTATGCCTTTACCAAAACCTTCTGTAATTAAGTATTTGTCCACGATGATGTCATCATGATGATGTTATCATGGTGATGTCATCGGGGGAAGTTGCTGCCTTGGTCAAGGACAGCGTGCCGATGTTCCCTGAGCTGGGAAAGAGAACTGTGCAGAGCCAATGGATGTGTGTTGGTCATCTCCTGCTCGGTGGAGGAGTGTTATCACAAGGAGATACTGACCTGGTTCCGAATTATGGATGGATGGACTATCTATTGCTGCAGAAGGAAAATCTCCAATTCAGACAGGCGCTATGGTTGTTGAGCGATCCTGGTTGTGTCTAGTGCTATTGGACATTTCCTTGAACCTGGGACTCACATGGTGTCTGTCAGTGTCATTTACTCTGACCTGGGACTCCTGTGGCATCTGTTAATGCTACAATTGACAGACCACTCTTAAATAACTAACTTACAAAACGCTTTAAATATTTCCAATGTGCTAGTTCTTAAGTACTGCACAATGTGTAAATTATTATACATAGTATTAATGTTAAATTTGGTTTGCCTACCATCTCACCTATTGCATCTTAACCGTCCTGAAGGGGTGTATTCCTCCCTCTGGAGGAGCAGGTTAAGGGGTTGTTGTTTGTTTCCATGCGAAATGTAGGCTGTAAAGCCCTTTGAGACTGCAACGTGATTAAGGCTATATAAATAAAATTGACTTGACTTCCATAACTTCTCCAGGCCTGGAAATTGCTATTTTCAAATTCCATAACTTTCTCAGGTTTTTCATGACTTTACAAACCATGGTTCATACACCGATGGCGATGTCAGCCATGCAAGGAGACACCTGACCACCAGAAGCAGTTAGGGTTAGGTGTCTTGCTCAAGGACACCTCCACACTTGGTGAGGAGTTAGCGGAGTTCGAACCAGCGAGATCTTGATCACCTACTGCCCAGCTCTACCACTGCACCACTTGGCACAAAAGATGAAATGCATACCTCCAAAGCAGATGGACATCATGGACTTTCTGTAGTATACTCGTGCGCAGTAGATGCATCATCTCAATGCAGGCAGGTGAGCCTCACAGAGATTGAATGAGAGTGAAAGAAAGAGATTAACTGAAAGAGAGACAAATATAGTGGAAGAGAGTATGGGTGTAAAACTTAAGAGAGACAATGAAAGCTTGTGTTGCAAGACTTCATTCTTCTCGATAAAAAGGTCACCTCTTCTCACAAAACATATTTTAAAAATACACTTCTTGATTGCGTTATAATGCCCCTAGGAGCCCTATGAAGCCTATCAAACCAAAACAAATGCATTGTGGGCCACACACGCACTTATCTGGTGTTTCTACACAGCCCTGGCTCTGTAAATAGGAACATATACAAAGTGGTGGAAACTGCAACACACAACACTATTCCAGCCTTGGCAATGCATGTTCAATGTGTGAGGCATAGCTACGGCCTGTGCGTTTTGATGTTGAGTTCAAACATGAACAATCGTTTCTCCAGCATCACTTACCTCGCCTTTAAGCATGCAGGTGGAAGAAACTCCGCCTGGCGCACGAACAGATAGCTGATATGAAGTGAGCATGCTACCCGGCGGTGTTAATATATTAATTCCAGAGTTTACCGAGTTGAAACGCAGCCTGCTCTGTAATATTCATTATGTATCTCCATATTCAGCTCTGCTCTGTCCCAGTCATCCCTCCATCTTCATTACTTTCATATTCCTGCAGGCCTCCGTCTGTCTCTCATGCAGGTTAAAAACCACCAAGCAACACATTTTGTTGTTGCATTAAAGCATTAGATAACAGAATAGTAAAGCAAACCAAACACAAATAAGGGACTGTTTATTCAGTCCTTTTACCCCAACTTTCCTAATGGTAATCTTTTATATTAGCCTCTCTTTACCACTAGCTGTTGCTGTACACATAGTGTAATGTGATGTAGCGAACAGTAAGAAAATGTCTTTAAATATTTATGAGTTTAGGTTAAACAAAATATAATTCCATGCTTGAGTTGCATAATGATTATCTCGCTATTTTCTACACAACACTCACTAATTAGGACACAGTCATAGCATTCATGGCATTTATACATTGAGCATTTCACTGCACAAAGGCCTCATTAACATTACCAGAATATCCAGGCATGAAGGGTGGGGTCCTCAATGCCTGCTTACAGGTCAATAACCCTGACGGTTAATTGAATTAGATTGGTTAGGCGCACACAGAAAACACACACACACAGAACACACACACACACACACAGAGAAAACATACACACACAAAAAACACACAGAAAACACACACACGTCACCTCATGATTTGGGACAGATCCAAATCGCAGGTCATTTTTCAATCCTATCCAGTATGTTTAATCTCTCCATGTCTGTGCAACTTGGGTATTATACGCATGCACAGTGCATACAGTATAGAAATACCCATAACAAGAGTTCCAATATGTATTCAATGGCATTCAATTCCATATTTCCCTGTCTCCCAACATACTCTCCACTCCAGACCATTCTCCCCTTATGAAACATCTACTTCTCTGTGGACTTGAAGATTCGTGTCCAGCGATTGTTGGTTCTACAGGAGGGAGCAGCTTGCCACACATGATGGACGGGACTGTACCAGGCTAACATACATACATACAATCAATATCAGTACTTGCCATCATATATATAGTGACACCTATACACATGCAGCTGCACTATCGCACAAACCTCATTGTCTTGAATGGATGATGTACTGTAACTATTGCATGACCAAACGTGTTACGTGTTCGGTGGACAATAACACCATTACCCCAGTTCTTAAATTAAATCACAGAAAGTTCAGATCTCTGGAGGGAACAGCTGGTCAGAATAGCTGGTCACTAGAGTGTGTATTTGTATCCCTGATAAGGACTCTGCAGTGTTGACATCAAACAGCAAATTATTGTAAAGAGATTCAAAATTGTATTTATAACATACATTTGCATTAAAAGGCAATATATGTGTATTCATATACAACAATGTAGCGAAATATATTCCCTACTAGTATCCCAGCACAAGAATGTTGTATAACATATGAATAATACATATTATAATAATACTGTATAATATAGTACAAGACAATATAGAATTATATGAAAAAACTTAAAGATTAAATAAAACAGAAATGTTTTATTGACAAATAGAATAATATAATAGAATCGTTTTAAGTTCCCTTTTCTGTAATTAACGAGGTCTAGCCCAAACCATGAAAAAGTCAAACAATGATTCCTCCACACTAAACTTTACAGTTGGCACTATGCATTCAGGCAGGTAGCGTTCTCCTGGCACCTGCCAAACCCAGATCCGTCCATCAGAGAAGCAGATGATAAAGCGTGAATCATCAGTTCAGAGAACGTGTCTCCACTGCTCCAGTGGCGTTGTGCTTTCCACCGCTTCAGTTAAGTCTTAGCATTGCACAGTGATCTTAGGCTTGTGTGCAGCAACTCAGATTATGACACCTGCATGAATACTTATTGTGCTGACGTTGCTTCCAGGAGAGGCTTGCAGCTCGAGTGAGTGAGTGTTGTAATACAGATATTTTGTGTGTGCAGAACCCTTCAGCTGTTGTTTCTCCTCAACATTTATTCTTCACAATAACATACCTTATATGGGTGAACTCATTTGTTAGAAAGGTAGCATGAAAAGTGACATGTTGAAATTCACTGAGTATTTTTGCACAATCCATTGTATTGAAAATATTTGCCAGGAGATTGGTTGTCATCCTATGCATGACATTATTATGTTAGTAATGGATGTGGATGAAATAGCAAAACCCATTAATCATTTAGTGCACATACTGTGTGCTATATCATGTTAATTACCATTACATTGTGCCATACTGAATATGCAATGTCATACTGTTAAATTAAACATTTGTACCGCGTACACGTTGTATTAAATAGCCTACTAATATTTGCAGGCCTAATACTATTATACATGTTATGTGACATTGTAGTTTTTCCACCATACAGTTGTGTTAAGTCTGAGAATGTCTTTATATTACATATTATGATAGCTGCAATATACTGTACATCTCCCCATGGAGCCCATTTGTCACAATAGTACAAGACAAATGTTCCATATAAATGCTGTTTCTCTGTTAACTCTGTAAATTCTCTCTCTTACACACACACACACACACACACATGTGTGCTTGGGCCAGACCAGAGCTTCACCACCAGCCAGTCAGACAACTACACGTACAAATGCAGCACTTCCCTATCCACTTGCCAGATTGTAAATACTCGCGTCATTAGCATTCCACCCAGCCCGTTTCATTCTTCGCGTTCGTCTTGCCTCCCCCGACCTCCCCGTGTTTCTTCTCCCCGCGGTCCCATCTGCTCGGCCTCCGTCTCTGCCGTTCCAGCAGCGGCCTTTTCCGTATCCACTGCTAGTGACTCATCAGACCTGCCCAACTTGACCACGTCCAAATCGTTGCGTAGTCAACAAAGCCCTAAGAATTCTCCTCTAGGCCGTGTCCATCTGTGCTCCGCATGTGTGCTCACTACTGTACATACATACTATCACATAGTATATTTTCCCCTCTACATTTAATATGTGTGTGCAATTCTGTATAGCACACGCCTACAGTATACAGTTGTATTACTTGCTGCAGCTTCAATACTCAAATTCCCCCTCAGACATCTATACAATGCATCTTGCATTATACATTCAGCCATTGTGCACAGGAATAGAGGTCAATCCACACAGAAGGGCAACATTGCAATATACCATATGTACAGTGAATTGGAACAGACAATATTATATAACAATTTAGTTTAGTCAGTGGCATGCCTCAGTAATATGGTATTACACCAGGAGAATATGCTACTGCTAGGTAAAAACATGGAGTGATATGTGTATAAACACACATTGAGAATGTCTACTCCCAAATGAAGCATGTTGACTGAATGAATGAACTCCTTAACTTGAAGACGGCAATCAAAGCAGCACGGCATCTTTTCTTAGTCGAAGAATGGAAGGGCATTGGCATGAAAAGAACTAATAGACCACACGCGGCACCTTTCTTCATTTAGATAAAAACAATTCAAATATGACATTCTCTTGATTTAACAGCGATGGTGTGGCTTATCTCACTTCACCTTGACAACGGATCGGTTTTGGAGCATGTAGTTGAGCTGGAGCGACCCTTGACCAAGACATCAATAGCTCATGTTTGCTTACGCAATTTGAGATGCATATGGCTCTCCTCTAAATATGGTAAATGTATAACATTGGACTAGTGGGGGATAAATGATGAATGGCTTCATAAACAAACAAAGGGCCTCATCTATCTTGATCACCACGTTTGTTTGGTCTGTCATTTTTAAAGACATTGTACTGCATCAAAATATATTGCTTTACATTTACATATAGCACTTTCAAGGATAATATGTTAAGCAATGGTAGATGAAACCTCTTTCCTATCAAAGTAAATGTTAGACTACTAGAAAACTGATAGCTTAAATCAACATTAAACATCAGGGCAGAAAATCAAATGCTGCACAGAGCTCTATTTTACCATCTAACACAAGTAGTTACTTATTGACATCAGATGGAAGCACAGAGTGGCTCATCATTACATTCATGAGACCTGTTTTATATTGTGATCACAGACTGCACCATTTTGAGTAGGCCTACACAAAAAGACTAGACTTTTTCATTTGCAATAGATTGAAGGGCATCCTTTAACTTTCTGCTGGGAAGTGTGTTCATTGTCCATAGCCTATTCTATTCTGGAACAGCAGTACAGCAGTACTCGTCAATTGTGAGTCTTTAAAAGGTTTAGTCAGCTATTTCAAGCTAAATGTAAGCTAATACACGTTTTGTCAAATTCAACGAATAACGCATTTCACTAGCTTACCGTTCTCTCTGCGTGTTGAAAAAATACAGATACGTCTACATAGCCCTGGCTCCGTAAACAGGAACATAAACACAGCTAGTATCAACAAACCTGTAGCACTAAACTTTGCTTCACTGTAGCGCTGGCCGGGAGTGAGGACCCAAACACATGACAGGTAGGCAACAATGTGCAACCAACATGTTTATTCTTAAAGCAGGGGAGGAACGTTAACTAAGGACAGGTGCAACACATGGGACGTGATAACCAAACGCAGGAGGAACTAACAAGACTGGAAACACAGGGCTGGGAGTGACAGGGAAACAGGCCTGGGTGAAGACTGAACAAGACTAGGACCACGTGGCAGACAGAACGTTACATTCATTCATTCATTCATTCAATGCATTTCGATGTGTGAAGTTGCGCCGCAGAAGACCGCGGAGCAACACTGTTTTGATTTGAGCTCGAAGTTAGCAAGAATGACTGACCGTGCCTTTAACTCTGTAAATCACCTTGGCGTTTATGTTGATAAGAATTGACTGAAACAAGGTGGAGGCGTGCTAACTTGATGTCCTTGGGTGGGTCTTTGACATGGAGATGATGAAGTCTTACGCTTTATATGCTCTGAGAGTTGTTAGCCATGTTGTAATTGAATATGGTGTCGTGCAAACGCATTAGTGTGTGTGTGTGTGTGTGTGTTGAGGACAGCACATTCTAGCGCCTGGTTGAGTGTTGAGTAATTGTGTCTTATTAGGGATATCACTACAAGTATAATTAATCTAAACTGAAGTGATCCAATGCAGCCCTGTTGAAAAAAACAGGTTACAGGCCAGAATGTTGAAAGGATTTAAGTTGTAATGGGTTGACACTTCAGCAAACATAAAGCCATCTGGTTTGTATTGCACATGTATTTATGTTTTTCTTTCGTGTGCTGTGATATGAAGACAGTTGCATACAGTAGTTGGGTCATGATCCTGTTTTCCTTGTGTTTCTTTTAGGGGAATAAACACTGCATATGCTGCCAATATTCATGAAGAGCCTCTAACTCATTGACATCCCTATAAACAGCTTCATCATGATGAACATTGCCAAAATCAAATAATTGTCATTGCTTAGCAACCCTTTCAAATAAATGTCCACTAGTCTAAAGTACTGCACCTGCCTTTACTAACCTAATAGAGTCTCCTCATGTGCACATGGTAGAACATGTCGGGATTAGCTCCAACTGTCACGCTATAGGGAACAACCAACAGCCTCTGCCTTTGGCAGTGACATAAAACCAGTGTGTTGCCATCATTTATGAAACTCCTAGGATACTCCGATTCATTATTCCCAAAGGAAATCAAAGAAATTGTTTAAAAAAGGTCTGTTCACGTCACCAACATTTCCTTAATCCTGGCAGGGATAGTGCCACTGCTCGCTACATAATGTAACCTAAATAATTTTCAGTATTATCATTATGGTCTACTTATTGAGATATACATTTAACAGAATGTTACAATAACAATTTGGTAATTTAGCAAATGTGCCAAAAAAACATACATTGAATACATTTACTGTAGACACCTTGACTGTACTGTGGTATAGGTCAGGCATGTTGATGACCCTTCCATTGGAAATCCATATTGCCATGAAACTGTCCAGATCAATACACACAGTTCACCAAAAAAGTATATTATGAATTATTATTCATTATTTATTTGGTAATATTATAAGCTCCCATTTTGTTACAGTATACAGTATTATCTTCTGAATGTATGGCTTTCTGGGGTGAAAGCAATGCTCCAAACTTGCTGATTGGTTTGTGAACAATGATTTCATCATAGTTTATTTTCCCGGATCGCCACGTATTGGCTCCAAAGAAGTGCCTGCATGGTGCCATTAATTAAAACAACAGCCGTCCTCACAGCTGGAAATCAGTAGCCAGCATTTCTCCCCATCCATTTCATCTCACTGGCTCTATACGTTTCCAGTGGAGTGCCAGGCCTGGATCTGTCTGCTGGTGCGGTGATGAGACGCAGGATGGTTTTTGCGGAGACATAATGAGGAAATGGCTCCAACAATAGGTTGGAGCCTAAAGTATACGTATATATACAGTATTGCTCTGGCAGCAGAAATTTCCCACACATTTTACAAATAACATTCTCTCAGGAAATAATGGGTACATTCACTATTCTGCTGTGGATGCTCTTAGTGCGCAGTGCTTACTTTTTTTTTTTTGGTCAATATATGAGCCATACACTAGTGGGCAAAATGGATCCAATTATACTGTAGCATGTTACCAACCTTTTGTCTTTTCATCTTTTTAAACACTAGCCATTCTATAAGTTCAATGCATCAAACACAATATATCCATGATGTGTTCATGAATAGACATTACATTTTAAGCCGTGCCATTGAGCAAGGCACTCAACATACACCACAAGTAATAAGACACAAGACTGAAAGAGGGAACATTTGATCTGATCTGAGAGTGGCAGGCTTAGTAAGGATGGTAGATTTGACAGGGATAACCAGACCCAGATGCATAGTACGTCCGCCGACCACTTAACATTTGCATGGAGCCTATTCCAGGAGGCCATGCTAACTGACAGATGGTAAGACCGAAAAACGCTGCTATTATAAAAAATTCCCAAATCGTACGGCTTGAGCGTGAGAATAATTGACATGTTCTTTATAAGTATAGCTAAAATACCACTGTATTTGGTCACAGGACACTTTTTGAAAGATAAATTAATAAGAATGTTTCATTCTTGACCCTGGAAGTGACAGACATTAGTGTACAGCAGGGGTCAGCAACCTTTTTGATATTAAGTGCCCAAATTTCTTGTTAATCGGTGTGCCATATAATATAAGGCCTAAGTTTAATTATGACATCACATCAAAATCGAATGAGGAATCTGTCATTTTATTCCAGCTATAGGCACCATGAATAGCAACATTTCATAAAAAAAATTATGTTTTCTCCCATACTCAGGATATTATAATTATATAACTGTATACAATGCCATCCATGAAAAACATCCACATCTGAATAGAAATTAATACCAAAATTACACAAATTTGGGTTACAGTATATCTAGTTATACATTTCACTTATGGGGAGAATTAACAAGCATAACA
>JAODTR010004360.1:0-12111 GCA_025399935.1 Amblyopsis rosae | reverse complement strand
AGGAGGTGAATGAAAGTTGGACATAATGAACAGTGGGTCGCAGCAAGGAGGGATGGGGGCAATGGGGGTTGAGGCGGTGTTTATCAGCTTAAATAGACATCTGTTAAAGAGAGACGGTGCTTTGTGGTGGGGGGGTTACCAGCGTGCGTGTGTGTGTGTGTGTGAGAAAGAAGAGGTATTCTCACTAGGCCCTTAGACCCTTGTTGTATTCTACTGTACTGTGAAAGCCACCTGTCTGTATGCGTGTGTTGTGTGTATGCATTGTAATTGAATTCAAAAGTACACAGCCCGGGCAAAATGAAAATGAAGAAGAAACTTGGACACAAGGCCTGAAAGCTGTTCGTGATTTCATTTCCCTTCTTCCAGCGCTCCACAGAGTGTAGTCAAACGGCGCTTTACATGAATATTTAACAGCAGGCAAAGGGGGGAAACAATTGTGAGTCAACTCTCACAGTGTTGTTCGGGTTTCACCAGTTGGGATTTACATTCTGTTCAACCCGCCCCCACCCACCGTAAACACCCGTCTTCTGACAATAAATCCTAAGTGTCAATTTTGAAAACTCCCTTCAACCCCACCCAGCACTAGTTTATTGGCAATGCACGCGTAGGAAACAGCATTGACCCTTTGAGGACAGAATACCATTGATTACTTGTTATTGGACATTACAGGCTCTTACATGCCCTCTCATACTTGACTCCTTCAGTAAGAAGGTGTACAGCCCGTCCACAGTAACGGCTCGCCTTCTGGGTCTGCGTAGGTGTGTGTTCGCATGGAAGCGTCGCCCGTGTGCGGAAACGCGCTGCGTTTAATTTTGGTTGCTCCTGTGTGCCTGCCTTTTCTTGTTTCTCTCAGCCCTTTGTGTGCGCAGCTCATCTGCGTCTATTAATTTGCTTCCCCCTCCCTCTCTCCCTCTCCTCTGTCTCTCTCTCTCTTTTAAATTTGTTTATGCCAGTGAATGGAACAATTTCCACCTGTGTCTCTCTGTCCCAGGGGCATATTCACAAGTGCGTCCCAGTGTTAAGTGCGTTTGCAGAGAGGATAGAGTGGCTTGGTGGCACAGAGAGAGAGAGAGGCGGGGGGGGGGGTAGGGAGAGAGAGAGGGGGGAGGGAGAGAGCGAGCGAGCGGGGGGAGGGGTAGGGAGAGAGAGAAGCGAGAGAGAGAGAGAGAGGGGGGGGGAGGCAAGGAATAGAGTGGAGGGGGGGAAGGGGGTGGCAGGTTGATTATGGTCGCAGGTCTCGTTGCCTGGCGACGGCAGGGACAAGGGATGCCGGGTTGCCAGGCAACCGCCGCGATGCAATGACCAGCGTTGTGTGATGGAGCAGAGGGGAGGCGGAGAAGGAAAATTGTCTTTGTGCCCCCTCCTCTTCCCACCACGGCCTATTCCACCCCTCCCTGCTGTAAATGCTCTCAAAAAGACCAGGAGAAATGGTCTGTTGATATATTTGCCTGGCCGAGAGCCTCTGCTTTTCAAAGCAGACAGGCAGAATGGGGGAAGATCGGAGAGGAAATGGACAGCAGCAATGTGTCACTCTCAGCCAAAAGGCTGTTAGAGCATTAGCGACAAGTCTAGGGCCGCAGGGATAATCAGATGTGATACAGGGAAGCTAATATGAAGCGGAGAGCAAAAAAAAAAAAAAAACCCTGACGATTAAGGCGATGATACGGACTCGCCGCGTCTAAAACACTTTTGGCTTGCCGTAGCGAATCACCGTCCGCTTATGTCCAGGCGCGCCGTGCTTCTGCGAGCGTGGACTTTGTTGGGGTGGGGGTCAATCATAATTTGCACTGTGATTTGATTGGATAATCTATGGATTTAATATCTCATAATCCCAGTGAAACCCCCCCCCCACCCCCCCACCCCCACCCCGCCGCGGCATCAAAGAACGTCAGATTAGCATGTAGTCATGCTGCTGTTGCTAAGAGGTTGTGTATACATTTGCCCAGGCCAGAAATAAACAGACAAATACAAATGAAATACAAATTATACACATCTTATCTTAACTTAATTAAAGCATGATGCTATATACAGCCGTTATGTAACGTGAAGTAAGTCACTTGTAAAATATGACCGTAATCATGAAAGGATTCTGAAAGAGGTGAGTGGTTGTCTTTTGTCTGGTCACAGCGTGCGAGTGTGTTTTTGTAAACAAGCCTGAGAGAGATAGGGGAGGGTGTGTGTGTGTGGTGTAGTCGTAGAGGGTGATGTTTCTCTCTCCGCCAGTCTTACATCCCTGCAGCTGCATCTGTCGTCATGGAAGCAGCATTCAACAGGCACCAGCCTCCATTCTTCTTCTTATTTCGTGTTTCCACCACCCCACCCCCCACCATTGATGCCACACCCCTCCGAAGCCGTACGCACATCTAGTCCTGCTATCTTCCCACCTAGAAAGTACCATTTATACTCCTCATTTGCACCCCCACCCCTCCCCTCCCCTCCTCTCCTCTCCTCTCCTCTCCTTGTTTACCTGCTGCGGTTTCTCATCGCAGTGTTGTCATGACGATGGCGACGAGAGCGGAGACTTTGTCGGAGGAACGGGGTTGGGGGGGGGGGGTCGGTTGCCGTGCCGATCTCAAGTGGCACAGCCCCGACGGCCTCCCCCCCATCCCGACGATCCCCCTCTTGTACATTGTAATCCCAATCCCCCAATCGCCATCTGCTCGGCTCCTGCTTATCAGCAATCGCGCGGCTGTTTGTCATTCAACAGGGCTCGCAGCACATGACATGTCATGGGATTCTTACAGCCATCACTCAAACATGCCGTTTAAAATGATCCTGAGGTCGCGAAGGGCATCGATTTCTATTCATTTTTAATGTCTTTTGATTGATGTACATTAAGCATGATATGATATCGGTTGATAAATAGCCCCTTTCTGAGTTTCATGTTACTGTAGAGCCCAACATTATACGTCCTATCTAGAACTACAAGAGATCTTCAGCCCGCTGTTTTTTTTGCACAAATAGGCATAAACACCATTGACAAATGCATGTGCATTCTGTCGAAGATAAAAACCAATGTAAAACAACAAAAGAAACAAGAGGAAAAACTATTTAAAAACCCAGAAATATTTCTACGGCTCCCTAAAAGGCATTTTTTGCACGACTGAACGCAAACGATGCGAGTCCCGAAAAGAGAGAGAGAGAAAAAAACGAAGCCATTAAATTTCCCCAAAATACAGAGACGCCGCCACATTGCTTTGTGCTGTGGCAGAGGCCCCTGCTTGCATGAGTGATGGGCGGCTGGCCGTAAGACGCCACTTCATCCTGCCTGCCAGCCCGTTAATTGGCGTAATCAATCGGACACTCGCACGGCAAACACAGGGGCCCTGTGCAGCTGTGACGGTGGAGATTGTGGTCTGCGGGCACATGCCTGTGGATGGGGCCGGGTCTTTTTTTGTTGCACGCTGGTCGTCTGGTTCCGGGGCGGAGGGGGGGTGGGGTGGGGGGGGGAGCTGAGGGTCGTCCGGAGAATGTGTACCAATCGAAGCTGTCTCCCGGTGAGCGATCACGGTGGATCAGTCAGTGATGGAGGGGGCTTGGAGGGGGCTTGGGGGGGGGGGATCAGTGACTGGCTGAAATGTCACCGGCTCCATAATTAAGACCTTCATTAAGCCCCGGTTAACAGAGTGTCTCAGTGTTGTTGTCTATCTCACAGCCCCCCCCCCCGCCCCTCTCTGTCTGTCACTGTCGCTCTTAATCCCGTCCTGCTGCCTTGTCCTGTGTAGCCTTGCCTGCTCGCTAACCTTTTCTTCCGCGGCCCACGGTCGTGACCTATGCGTTTGAGAGAGGGAGGGCTCTGGCGTGTGGACCAGTCCCCGTAGAGGATTTCATCAAACAATGCTGGGGGGATTATTCTTTTTTTGAGAGAAGGAGGGGGGGGAGGGGTGAATGAAAAGTAATTTCCTTGGATTGGCCTTTGATGAATTATGAAAAGGTTGCCTAATTCTCTCTTTGTTTCTGTCGGGGGGCCGCCCTCCCTCCCTCCATTTGGTTCGTCTTGATCCCCCCCCCCCCCCCCCCACCCCGTAGATGTTATCTGCTCCTTTCTAGCCCTTCTATTTCTGTTCTCCCCTCCCTGCTGTCCTTCCAAGATCTCAGTCGGCCTCACCATCTCCCGCTACCCTAATGCCGCCTGCTTCTGTAATCCAGATTAGCCGGCGAGCGTTTTTATAATCTTATCACTTCCCACCATCACGTGTGCGTGTGTGTCCTGATTTGTGATAGCGGGCTGGATTAGAAAAGAGTGACTCAGAGAGAGAGAGAGAGAGAGAGAGAGAGAGGGATTTTGTGTGTTTGGGGTAGTGGTGTGGGGGAAGGGGGTATAATATCTCATGTCACTTGCTGACATCCCGAACAGAGCAAAAACAAAAAACAAAAAAACGTGCGACGCAATTTGCTGCTGAATACAACAGTATAATTGGAAGACAGCGTTATAAAGGGAAGGTCAGATTGCATCACACCCTGTCTAAAAGGCACACTACCCATGCCACACACACACACAACTACAGTGTGTGTTCATGGGCCCCGGGTAATAATGAAGTTGTCCAAATACATATCACTTATAACATAATGTCCATATATTGAGTAATCATAATTGTTTGTGATGTTATACATATTGATGTTCTGTCTACATACATGTTGTACTAGTGGGTGTTATATGATTGATTATTAATATTATTCTAATTTACAGAGGTATTTATTTGTCATTGTCATTCTTTTGACTTTCAGCAGACCAAAATAAATGCCACTATAATCGCAGAAATCCCTTCAGGCGTAGCTTCATCCATGGCAGAGAGCAATGTCTGTTACCATAGTAACTCTCTTCTTAATACATACACAGCACCGATGTGTGCCAGTGTGCTATCCAGTACACTGGGAATTGTATGCAAATATGAAACAATATACAAACAATATATTTGTTTTTAATGAATACATTTGACCTCTAAAATTGTATTATATGCAGAGCATGTATGTTAATCTTCTACAATTAGATTAATTTGTCCCCCCCCCGATATCATTGTATTACTGACCTCCATTCCAGAGATGCATGCATGAGAGCCATGCCTAAACACGGTGTTGTGTGGTCTATCTCTCTCTCTCTCTCTCTCTCTCTCTCTCTCTCTCTCTCTCTCTCTCTCTCCCTCTCTCTCTCTCTCTCTCTCTCTATCTCCAGATGAATCGGCCCATCCAGGTGAAGCCGGCTGATAGCGAGGGCAGGGGAGGTAAGAGGCACCTGCCCCCAGAACAGCAGCACCTGTTCAAACAACCCCTCAGCGGTGTTTAAATATGACCTTTGTATACACTGCCTCAGATGTCCATCTTAGCAAGTCATTTAGTCTGATATTGACTCTTAAAGAGTAGTGATAGTTGATATCATTAACACAGTTCTACAGTTGGGTGTAGGAAATGGTCAAATCAGATAAGCATATTCATTGGTTTTCCACCAGTGCACTTAAAGGTATAGTAGGTTATTGCAAGCTAAATGTAAGCTAATACACTTTTTGTCACATTCACCAAATATCTCCTTGCATTTCGCTATCTTACCCTTCTCTGTACGTGTTGAAATAATAATAATATATTTATACACAGCCCTGGCTCCGTAAATAGTAACATAAACAAAATGGCGAACACCGCTCGTGTGAACAAAGCCGCAGCACCACGCTTTGCTTCGCAATGCTTTTCGACGTGCGAGGCGCCACCGCGAAGTACCGTGGAACGATGCTGTTTTGATTTGAGCTCGAAGTTAGCAAGAATGACTGACCCTGCCTTTAATAGATATACAGTATTTCCTAATAAAAAATATCTGACTGGACAGAGAACAGTTTTTCAATATTATTGCATGTAAATATGTTAGTTTATGTCAAGAGTATGTCAAAACATGGTTTAGATTTGGACACGTACGGTAATGTCACCCAATGTCATATATTATCAGGCGGCTTTTTATATGCCAGTGTTTTACAGTGTACCTACACTTGTTTCCTTAACGGTGTACACCTTTACGCAAGCATGGCTCAGGCAGCTGTTAGGCAGCTATCCGTCACAGCTATAATTAGTTATCACAGGATGGATTCAGTTATTTGCGTATGGCACCATTTCCATGTTCCCTGCTGTAAATAATGTTGTGCCTTTTCTGCATGTTACAATAAAACGGCAGTCTTTTTTAGTTTAGACAACCGTTAAGTACAGGGACAGACGCTGCTCCTCCAGAAAAACATTTGGGTCACAGCCAGAGCCTGTTTACCAAGTGCTAATATCAACGTTACTGCACTCTAGTGACCGTCTGAGGTATAGCAAGGCCAAAAAGGATTAATTCCATTGAATGATTGCGGCCTATTGGGTAGATAATGACGTCTCTCTCTCGTACATTTCTGCACTGGTTGTGTGTATCCCGTCACTCAGCAGTATTTTCCCATATCCCTTTTTTGGCACGTTGTCTCTCCTTTCACCATCCATTTTGTTCCTCCATTGGTTAACCACCCCCGCCCCGCCCCGCCCCTCCAACACAACAACTCTCCACTACAACGGTCCACTCTTTTCTCCCGTACTCCCATCTTGCCCACTCTCCTCTCCTTCTCCTCAGAAGACAGGAAGCTGTTTGTCGGCATGCTGGGAAAGCAGCAGGCCGACACAGATGTCAGGAAGATGTTCGAGCCCTTCGGCAGCATAGAGGAGTGCACTGTGCTCCGCGGCCCGGACGGTACCAGCAAAGGTAACAGCTAACCTATCTCTTGTCAGGAAAGTGGAACACGCAAGGGAAGGGACCACTACAACGCAGCAAAGGGACTAGATGGTAATTTATACATGCATGAATTAGCATACCCTTGTTAGCATTCAACCACTCCCCCTTTGTTTCGCTGCATGCCATTAAGTCAGGCACGAGTGGCCATTCTAATGTGGGGCTCATACGTCAATAATACATGTATTCATGATCCCAGCACTGGGTGGAGCTTCTTCGCTTTCCTAGGCAGTGGCCAATCAAAGCAAGCAATTTTTTTGTTATAGATAGATGCGATAGCTGCTTCCACATTTTTAGGAATGATGACAGCCAAGCCAACCGCCCCTCCTCTTTCCCCTAAATGAATCAGCAGCCAATCAGGAAACAGTGGCTGAATATGCACATTTCAGATGTTGCAATGGGGAGCATTTTGGACTAGGGGAGAGCAGACCATCGACAACAAGGCTCCTATTACTGTACGTGCCATTATATAGATGCGTTGTTGTTTTTTTATAAACAGTAACCCTAGTTACAAGTTCCTTGGCCTCAAACACACCCTTGAACTTCCAAAAAGACTGATCTTTTGCAGATGAATAAACCAATCAGAGTTATCGGTGTCTGTTCGCCCGTCCGACTGGGAGCCGGCGGCATGCAGATACCGTTTCCCACCGAATGGTAATTGCCAGCGTCGCCCCCCACCCCCCACCCCCAGCAGCCCGCTAATACAGGGGCATGTAGCTCAGTGTCCAGTGACAGATCAAACATGGATGCTAGATTTGTCTGTGTTTGCTGTACGGGGCACCATGACTAATGGTGCAATAGGCTTTATGGGTCACAGATAATGATGCTTTGGGGGGGGGGGGGGGGGGTTTACGGGCGGAGATTGATGAAGCAATGAACGTCCCTCAGACCATGCTTAATGATGCCAACTTGACTGATGGGGCGTTCCATGTAAGATGGCTCCTAATGTGTTTTTAAAAGGATTTTTCTGTGTGTGTGGACAGAGAGCACGTGTGTTCTATTGCGTGTTTGCGTGAAGCCACATTTCACAGTGTGCTTTTCCATGTAGGATGTGCGTTTGTGAAATACCATAGCAACGTGGAGGCCCAGGCTGCTATCAGTGCTCTACACGGAAGCCGTACACTGCCAGTAAGACGAGCACGCACACATATAGACCTACACCAACACACACACACACACATATATAGACCTACACAAACACACACGCGTAGTTGAAATCCTGTCATTTCAACACTGTGACTCAGTCACCATTTCTCCTTTTGTCCTCCTCCTACACACGTACGCGCATGCACGCATACACACACAAAGTATTAACCCAAAGTAGAGGTCAAAATTATTGCAAAATGTGCTTCTCTCCTTTCATCATATTTGTCTGTATGTTTTGCAGTGATAACTAATTAATCGATTAAAACGTTTTTTTTTAAACCTATCTCAGTAATTAAAAAGAGAATATGACATAACATTGAATAAAATGAAAAACAAAATAAGAGCAGCACGTTAGCAACATTTTGCTAACATGTTGCTAACGTGCTGCTAACATGTTGCTAATGTACTGTCAACATGCTGCTAACATGCCGCTAACATGTTGCTAATGTGCTGCTAACGTGCTGCTAACATGTTACTAACATGCTGCTAACATGTTGCTAACGTGCTGCTAACATGCTGCTAACATGTTGCTAACCGTGCTGCTAACGTGCTGCTAACATGTTGCTAACGTGCTGCTAATGTGTTGCTAACGTGCTGCTGGTGTTTCCAGGGCGCCTCGTCCAGCCTTGTGGTGAAATTCGCTGACTCGGAGAAGGAGAGGGGGATCAGGCGGATGCAGCAGGTGGCCTCACAGCTGGGGGTCATCAGTCCCATGACGCTGCACCTCGGGGCCTACAACGCCTACACGCAGGCTGTGAGAACACACACACACACACACACACACACACACAGTCACAAAGCATCCTATAAATATCAGAAGACAAACTCATATAAAAATTCCTTCCTCCCCTCTGACCCTCTGACCCTCCCACCCCTCCTCCTCCTCCTCTCATTCCCCTCCCACCACCTCCTCTAGTTGGTGCAGCAGCAGGCTCTGGTTGCCCAGTCGGCCTACCTGTCTCCCGTTGCCACGGTAGCAGCCGTTCAGATGCAGCAGCTGGCTGCGCTCAACCCCAACAGCATCATTGCCACGCCGATTGCATCCATCACCCCCTCCTCAGGTAACGAGAGGCGGAGATGTCTGCCACAGCCGGCAATGATTAGATGATTGACATTATGAAGTATGGGTATAAGTACACGCACAGAGAGGGGTGGAGCGTAAGAGCAGGAACTAAAACAAGCGCACCCACACTGTTCTCCAATCGACCAATCTGGTCGATTTGGTCATTTGGGTTTCTTTGTTATATTAGTCGTGTTCATCTTTACGTATTTACTCTCTCTTACAGTGAACCGACTATATAATGGTAAGAATTGGCACCTTTTTATTAAAAAGCTAAACTGGTATCATGTCTTTCTTACCCTCTGTACCTGTGTAGTTTGCATTGGTCCGCTTGCCCCTGGTGTTGCTGTCTGCCACCAAGCCTGGCATCGCTCCCCCATCACAATTTATTCATGATCTCAGCGCTGGGCGGAGCTTCCACTCACTGGATGACCTCCCCCTCCAAACCAGCCTATGATCTGTAGACAATTAGAAAACCTTGTGCCAAAAATGCAAGTTTGATGCCAGACATGTAAACGCCAGAGATGTTGGCCGGCAGCGAGTCCAAGGGAATAGTGTTCAAATACCAACAAGGCCGGTACTCGGGCTACTCTTACATTCCATTAGTACCGTTGCTTGCTATTTTCTCTTTGTGTGATTGGTCATCTCTGTCAATATGGTAACACACACCAAAAATTAAGTCTTCCTCAAACTTTTTTTGCTGCTTTACCCTTTCTCAGGGCACAGTACCCCCTTACCGGACTAGAAATGTTTTGTAATACAAGAACACACATTTATAAAGATTTGATAACGTATGAAAATCTTATAGTTTGTTTCAAATACGGCAAACTTTCACAGCAAAACAAATAAAGAATACATAAAGAATAAATGGAAAAGGAGACAATGGCATGGCTCCAGGAACTGAATTATATAGACTAAATAATCTGTCTGCTGTTTTCATTGTTGTTATCAAATGTTATATTTATATTACATTTTCTTTGGTGTACCCCCTGTAATACCTTCAAGTACCCCTAGGGGCGCAACACTGCTGTATATTACATCAGGCGTATGTGAACATTTCTGCAGGTACCAGCACCCCCCCCTCTTTAGCAGCCACACCAGTTCCTGCTCTCCCTCCACCATTAGCAGTGAACAGCTACCCATCAGTGCCAGCTCCACCCAGTGGACAGTCAGCCACTGAGACACTGTACACCAATGGGGTACATACTTATCAAGGTAAAGCCCTGGAATAACATAATACTAACAATGTCGTTAGAAAATGGCCCCTTCCACAGAGCTGTCAGTAGGGCAAGAACAGGTGTAGCTCAAAACGTGGCTGTCTATTTATTTATCGGTCGCCTCGCTAGTTTTGCCTCTATAATGAATGATGTGAGCTATGCCTGTGTTTACCCTGCCCTGACACGTGTGAAAATGGTACATTTCTGATCCTGGGGGGGTGACACTTTGTCCACAACACCTGTCACAGGTGACAAATAAAAGGAGTGGCTGATTAATGGTGTTCTCCTCCTCCTCCTCAAATTTCTGCCCGAGCTCACTGTTAATGTTTGGAGACAGAACTGCACTAATACAAGGGAAGCACTCAGGTGCATTTGTGTTATGGTTTCAAACTCCTTCACTCCCGCAGTTGTTGTTTATCGTAAATAACTAGATATTGAGGTTCCGGTGGTGCTGGTATCGCTCAACAGAGGAGTGGCTCTTGAACGCTGTTGTTTTGGCATTTTCTTTTAAACACGTTGAATTGGGATTGAGCTATAATTGAGAGATTTGAGATTATATATTAACAATATGCTCTGTTGTGTTCAAGAAGCACCTGGCATTAACCGATCCATTAGCAGTTAGTGAAGTTGATGATCACATCTTTTGGAGATTAAGGTGAAAACTTCCCACCTTGGCCTATTTGACAGAGGACTGCTAGCATCATCGTTGCGGGAAAATGTGATTTTCAAATCATACGTAACAGTAGCAGTCCATCACATGTGCTCACTTCTCATCCAGGGCAACCATGGGAAGTGAGTTCTGTCTATTCTGTGGAATAGCAAATGTGTGCAGTAAATAATGAAATGAAATGTTGAATGACATGTTACTGGGGCACACGATGGTGTGTCCTAGATAGAAGGGTTGTTGTTGTTGTTGTTGGTGCTGATGTATTTTGCTCTGTGATGTCACAGCTCAGAGTCCTGTGTTAGACCCCCTGCAGCAGGCGTACACAGGCATGCAGCATTACACAGGTGAGACGTGTGATGTTGGCTATAGTTTATATTATTTATACCTACGGATGCTTTATCGTGTGTAAATATCTGCTGTAGCATTATCCATAATCCATAATGTGTTTTATTTAAATGCAGTATTGCTGGAATTATTAATGTATTTCTACATAATATGCTTTGTTAGCCTGGTTTGGGAGATCGTATGAATCACAGGCAGAAGATACTGTTTGTTCATGGTTGTAATTCATTGGGACCATGCAATATTGTAATATCTTGGTTTAAATTTTTTATTATGGTCCAAAGTGTGTCACATTTACTGTTAAGATATGTCTGTGTGTTTGTGTGTGAACGCAAGGGTGTTGTGTGTGTATTGACACAACGACTAATGTGACATTGTGTGTGTATGTCTGTGTGTGTGTGTGTGTGTGTGTGTGTGTGTTGGTTGCTCCACCAGCCACCTATCCAACAGCCTACAGTCTGGTGGGCCAGCCATTCCCCCACCAGCCCACACTAGTGGCCCAGCAGCCTCAGCAGCCTCAGCAGCTACAGCAAAGAGAAGGTACTATGGAGGGGCTCTTAGCGTACTAGCCTGACACATTTACATGTGTGTCTTGTTACAATGTAGGCTCTTAGCGTACTAGCCTGACACATTTACATGTGTGTCTAGTTACAATGTAACTCTCTTAGCGTACTAACCTGACACATTTACATGTGTGTCTTGTTACAATGTAGGCTCTTAGCGTACTAGCCCGACACATTTACATGTGTGTCTTGTTACAATGTAGGCTCTTAGCGTACTAGCCTGACACATTTACATGTGTGTTTTGTTACAATGTAGGCTCTTAGCGTACTAGCCTGACACATTTACATGTGCAATTGCAATCAAAATTATTCAACCCCCATTGTAAATCAGGTTTATTGTCAAAATGTGCAGACTGTCAGCTGTTTTGCAATGAACAAAC
>JAODTR010004359.1:0-33337 GCA_025399935.1 Amblyopsis rosae | reverse complement strand
CAGGAGTTCCTCAAAGTGTTCCTTCCACCGCCCAATTACCTCCTCAGTTGAGGTCAACAGTGTCCCATCCTTACTGTCATTTGTGTTTTACTGATAAACAAGCAACTAATTATTTAATTCAATTTTTATGAATTGAAGTCAGGGTAGTTACTCATTTCACTCACTGTGTGTAACTTAAAGAGCAACTGCAGCACCTGTAAACTAAATTAGTTAGGACCGAACTGTGATGAGACCAGCTGTACACTAAACAATAGGCCTGCGATGATGCTGGTGTTGACTAAATGTAATTTTTTTATACAATTCAACATTTTCATGGATTGAAAATGGCTCTACACACAACGCTATCTCTGTTAGTCATCCAAGTGTACCATTGGAACATTTCTGTACGTCACGTGTATGTTAATATTCTGTGTTAAGGTCAACCCCCCCCCCTCATCCCCTAGCCTTTTTAAATATTGTGCAGTAGTGGGTGGGGTCACTTTAATAGAACAAGGCAGTAACCTGCACACTCTTTTGAGGTTCATGGTTTCAGATTGCCTATAATTACCTAGTAAGTAGATTGTGCATTAATTTACTGTAATGCACATTGAATAGAAGCCTTATGCAAATGTGTATTTCATATATGCTTTGACCTGTCTATGATGTGGCATTGTATGATACAGTATCTCAGTGTCACAATTACTAAAACAACCTTCTTGGTTTATGTGATATCTCAAATTTTCTGCTATCTTGGTAATGTTCATCTGGACTGACCAGACTGGGATGTGCTTCAGAAAATTTTTGGATATCTAGGAGAATTTCACCCAAATCTTTGTTCATCAGAACTTGATTAAGATCGCATTCTTTCTATTCCAGGAACGCCTATTGGAACTGCCTTCTAATTTGTCACCCTGCCTGGTGGTCAATATAGTGACAGCGTGGTGTTGATACTTGTTTGATTAATTGGCTTATGATGAGCTTTGTTTGAGGTGATACCAACTCCTCCAAATATTTAAAGCTTTGTGCTAAGTTCAGACTTAATAATAACAAACCCAGAGAGGACCCTGAACAGACGTCTGCCTAGGTAATCCACACGATTGTACTTATTAGGTCCATGTGGACACACATGGTGTACAAATATGGTTGGCAGTGTTTACATGCTTCAGGAAGCTCAAGTATAAAGGACTGCATCTGTGTGTGTAAAAATGAACCCTTATTGTGGATATCAACAGTGACATTGTGAAGAAGTGCTTTTTATCTAAAGTGTGCATTCAAAATGTAATATTTAGAGGAGCCACTGCATGATTAATGAGCAATTGTCCCTTCCATGCATGTAGGCATTCACTATAGTTACTTTTACATTATTCTGTGGTGTGTGTGTTTTTTTGTTGTTATTAAGCTTGGATTTAATTATTGCTCATATCTTTATTTAGGCAAAAATAAGTTTTCAATTAAATGTAGCTATAAAATGTACCTTGAATTAAATCCCAGATCATACACCAGTTTAAAGCTATATGGTTGACTGAATTGTAAAGGGAGGGTGACCTCTCTGGTCCCCCATCCTAAACACTACATTAAAATAGAGCATTAGTGTCCATCCTGCATTCCTGACCACCCCCCACCCCCTATCTGGGCTCAAAGAAGTCTGTATGTTTGCCCATGGGTCCATATCCGTTCTCATCCCCACCAATACGTCTCAGAGGAAGGGGAAGATGTCTTATCAAGACCCCCGCTGGGAAGTGGAGATGTGTAGTCGCCAGAGGAGGCTAATTGCGGGTGCGATGATTGTGGCAGGAAGTGGATAATTGAAACAGAAGGCGCTGATGGAAGCAGATTGAGGTCTGGGGACACAGGTGTCAACCCGGACGAGTCTTCTGTCTACTCCCAAAAGCAATCTTGCACATTTGCGCCGTGGAAATTACGGATCTTGACAGTGTTTATTGGATGACGAGGTGAATGACTAATGTTGAATCACACACGAGAGAGAGAGAGAGAGAGAGCGGGGGAGAGAGAAAGGCGTAACATACTTTTAGAGCAGGAGCACAGCGGTGATGAAACATTCAGCTGGTCTGCAGGGAGAACGGTGCTCTAAATGTGTCTACGCCGCGTCGCAGCCTCAGGAAGGTTAGGCTGTGGAGTATCTGACGGTTCACTTGCATGCAAAGCACACAAATACACAATGAGGCGAAACATTTATTTTGAAAAAGGAAGGGTGTTATTTAAAAAAAGAGGTTAAAGCAAAGACTCGTAAAACAACTTATGTGTCTGAATATGTTGAGCAAGGCACTAACATCTTAACTAACAAAGTTTTATTTTGGATTCTGTCATTCCTGTTCTGGGCACATATTAAGAATAATGCTCAAGGGTGCTCCAGTGAAAGTGAAACCATGTCTAGGCAGCTGTGGCCAGCTGTGCGGGGCTGTTCTGGGCAGAAGGCCAGTGACGAATGGAGCCCTTAGCCCCGCAGAGCAAAAGGGCTTGCTCAGGCTTAATTAGGAATATTCCACTTAATGAGCAGAGCAGGGTTAATTTGTCTTGTGCAGGGATACGATGCTCAGCATCTGCTTGTTGTGTGTGGCAGAAGAGACGCCCTTGTAGGTTTATAAAAGCAGCGTGCTAGAAAATCCAAATAGGCTTGTTTCAGGCTCTTGAAAACAAAAGTTGTTAGTATTTTATTTTTATTTTCAGGTGTTTTACTTTTAGGTGGTTGGTTGTTGAGGTCCAGTGGGTGAAGGAATGGAGAGGGGGAGAGAGAGAGAGAGAGAGGGAGAAGTAGGGCACTGGGTGAAGGGGAGAGAGGGAGAGAGGACAGATGGAGGGAGGGAAATGGTGTATTTTACCTGAGAGCAAGGGAGTGTGCGTTTGTGTAGGTCAGGAGTATTCCTGTGGGGTGTGTGTGTGTGTGTGTGTATGTATGTGGGTCATTATGTACAACATGTATTCTCCAATATGTCATTGTTGCAACGTGGCTGTTTTGTGTACAGCTGAGATTTCAGTGTGCGCGCGGGCAACATTCATCCTCTCCAAGCACTGACTGGAGAGGAACACTTTTATTTAGGTTATCTGGAGAGTCAGGCTTGGATGAAATTTAAGATGAGATGTTTATTGTGCCTGTAAGTTGTTTTACGCTTCGCCCCATTGTCTAATATGGTACTGGTGTACAAGAGGTGTCGGGGTCAAAGTCAACCATGTATAGCAGCCCACTGGCGTATGCTGTTTTAGCTGTGAATCCATTGTATCTTCTATTTACTATGACGTACATTCTATACTTAAATTAATTGCCATACAAATAAGGGTGTTATATTTCTGCTGTCATCCGCAGAATGCTACAACACACACACATTTGCGTACACTCACAAACATTCTCTCTCTCACACTCTGACACACCCTTGCTCTCTTCCTGGGATCTTATTGTTTTTGGCAGGCTGGCTTCAGACCAGCTGTAGCGGCGTGTTTTTTCTGAACGTAGGCGTGTCAGCCGGCCTAACATCTGCTGCTGAGCTGAGACGAGCTGGTCTGTGAGCGTGCACACGGGCACGCACCAATGCCACAAAACAGACTGAGTTGGTCCGCAGACAACTCCAAATACCAAAGCAGTTTTGAAGAATGTATAAAGATAATTATTAAATCAATCTCTCACACACACACACACACACACACACAAGGTAGTTCTTTTTGTGAAATATTATTAGTATTGTTGTTTTTATTTTTTTTTTGTGGTAACGTTTCCCCTATTCCCTTTAATTTGTTGCACCAACTTTGTGAATGACTGATAGTTTCAGTCTGGTAATGTAGAGAGGCCTGAGTATGTGTGCTGCTATCACCCTGGTTTCTTTTGAGATTAACATCACACAAACATGCACACTATTTACATGCATGTATACAGCAGACACCAGATGTGCAGGAGATATCCACGAAAAGCCCAAAATATCAGTGTCTTGTCCTATCTTTTTCCCATGCAAAACGCAGCCCTTGGTGTTGACCTGTCAGTCAATGACAGATGCCAAATTATGTAGACCAACTGACAAGGTCACTTAGTCCTCACTTCTTGATTGGCTGCTGTGTTGCTTAGATACAGGGGCACATACTAAGGGCAGGAAGATGCGTTTGTGACAGTTTGTACCAAGCCTAGGACAGATATCTGCTTTTGTCTGCAACTCTCCCTATTCTTCTGTCTGTCAATCTCTTCTGTCTATATGCTTGCCTGTCTCTTTTGTCTCTTTGACCTGGTTGGCTTGTTCGGCATCAGTGTGACTGTTATAAAGGTTTTGACAAACAGTTCTTGTATCAGTGTGGACAGACATCATATATTTGTTTGTTGTTAAAGGTGTGTTTTTATTATTGCATCATTTCACTATCTCCAGGGAAATCCCCGCTCAGGCTTTCAGAACCCTGGGCTTTAACAGTCAAAACTAAATAAATGAAATACTCCCAGATCTAGGAGCACAACATTGACTTGGTGGAAAACCCCTGCGAGACACAGCTCCTGACTGCGACAGCTTGCGGCTGTAAGGAATGTGCTGAACTCCGGAGAATCACCTCCTCATGCTTTCCAGAGGTTCCAGAAGTGATGTTTGTTCAGGGTGTGCTGCTCTATCCAGTCTGACACAGTGGGATTAGGAGCAATACCGTCTTTTGTCCGCGTGCTTTGAATAGGATGTTTCTTCTCAACCGATTGAGTTCATTCAAGGTGTAATTAAACACGGTCTAGACTGTTACTCACCAATATGTACACACACTCGACATGGCCTTACACCATCATGTGAACAAAGGTGTGTTTACACTCAAAATAAAGTCATTACTCACACTCTCAAACATACTGTCATGTGCGTAAATCAGCACACACTTATTTAATATGGTGACCCTGTCTATTTTATAACCTAGCTACCAGCTTTTCCAGGTTGGTTTCTTTAGATTCGTTAAAACACACGTGTGCGCGCGCGCGCACACACACACACACACACACACTACACTCATGCAGTTCAGAGTTAGATGGGCTGCTCTTAGCCACAGCGTGTGTTCACATTATGTTGGTTAATTCAGCATTTTCCTCCAGTGAAGACTCTTATTCTTCTCCTATTGGCCTTTGTCAGTGTGTGTGTGTGTGTGCACCCCCCCTCCCCTCTTCCTTGCTGGAGCTCGGAAACGTGCAGTGTAGCATATGGCCATCAGGGTCCTAGCCACGGACCTTGTGAGCGCCACACAGCACCCCTCCTGCTTCTCTGCCGTGTGGAAAAATGAAAAGGACTTTCCTGATTCCCTGCTGTTCCTCCTCTAAAGGCCCTTTCAGCAGCGGGAGAATTGAGTGGCTGAGAAGGAGACTAAAGGTTATTGTGAATGCAACACAATCAGGTTTTTATCCGTGATAAGCTGAATGTCAGCTCCTCACCCGCCTCTCCATACAGATGCTAATTCTCCTCAAATTGCGCTTAGCTTGGGTGTTTTTGTGATAAAAATGCTTCGTTATCGTGTAGATGCAGTTATTTGGTTGGCACGGTGGTTAGGAACCACTCTGTAATCGGAAGGTGAAAGGTGAGCTACCTGCACTTTCATTTTGACACTATTTTATTCCATGCACAAATATTATGTTTGCAAACATAAATGTAATATCGCTGCTCACCATTTGGCCTTTCTAGCGTGAAAGTGGATGAAAGAATGATTTCAAATGTTGCAGGACAGTAGAATAGTGGCTCACGAGTCCAGGCAGTTTTTGTGTGCAACCATAGAGGTAGGATTGTCAGGACGATATTGCTGTTTCATTTATGTTTTCTGTCTTCATGTTAATTACTTTCATGAACTGGTAAATCTGCTTTAGGGAATGGGCTGGCATGATTGCAATAGATTGCCATGAAGTTACACTGAACAGATAGTAGTTGATCATATTGTTGCTGAACTAAATAAAAAGCATTGTAAAATATCTTATCTTTTGACTTGTTTTTGATTTTTGTATGTCTTCAAAGGAATTTCCATTCTGAGAGCAAGAGAGAACTTCATTCATTCAACTGGGTTCCGAATGTTTGTCTAATTTGTTTAGCTGAGGTTGGACGGAGGAAGGGTTGTGGTGTGAAAAGTAAACAAAAGCAAATGGTTGTGGGGGAGGTTAGAAGAGATGAGCTGCTGTAATTTGGTAAATGGTCAAGACCTTTTTGCAAAGTTTTGTACAATCTTAACAGCTGCCCTAACAAGCCTTCTTCTCCTTGCGCTCACCTGTGTTTACCATTTGTTAATGGATAAGGGGTAAGCTGCTTTCTGTGTTCGCTCTGAAAATAAATGTTTGGTATTTTGACCTATTCTGATATGCTTATTGACTTGTATTTGTAGTCCTTTCACAATAACTACTTTTGTTGGTCGATATATTGTCTCAGAAATAATCGCAATAAAGATATTATTGTCATTTTAAGGGCAGACAAGAAAATACGAGGGTGGAATGAGAGGTAGTTTAACTGAAACATAGGAACATTTTAATATTTCTATTTAGTAGCCTACTACTTTCGCTACAAAACATTGCACCATCAAAACAGGCATCCAACACACTTGGCAATAGCATGACACAGCTGTTTGGTAAAGGCTGGCTGTGAGTTACGTTCTGATGTGACCCCTACAACAGCAACGATGACTTTGTCCAGGAGTAGCACAAACTTCATCCAGTATTTTTAGGATGAAAGTGATGCAGTGGATACATTTACATGTTTTTTTATGTAGACCTGTAGAAACTTTAACCGGCAGCAGAATTATATAGAGGCGTGTTCAGAATTGTCGAGCAGTGGCGAACGTTCGCCGTTGTGAACATGTTTGATTTGAACTAGAATTTGGAACGTTTTGTATAAACCTTTCAAAAATATTAGGATTAAACAGTCACCTTTCATCCGGCATCAATGTAGAGAACTGTCTACTCAAACCGTTTGCTTTTGTTTGCAAACATTTGCGGCGGTTCACCAGCCATGATTTTCTTGGGATATTTTATTTTTCCTATGGCAGTAATGAATCTTGTGTAGCATTAAATTGAGCACTGATTTTGGCAAAGATGTGAACATAGTCTTGTCAAAACATTAACTCAGCTTCAGCAGTTAACGCATGGGGGAGGGGCAGAGTGGGGAGGTCAGGAAGGAGTCTGCCCTTATCCTCATAGCCAACCGAGCCCACATATTGCTATAGCAGACTACCAGCTAGCAGGTAGCACCTAGCTAGCCCCAGGCCCTGCTAACAACGGTCTCCCACCGCTCAACACCCGCTGCTAGTTAAAATTCACTGCTACCACACGGATGTTTCTGTGAGCCATAGGGCAGAAATTTGCATGGAAAATTATGTGTTTCGTGTGTGTGTGTGTGTGTGTGTGTCAAGGTGGGGGGAGGCTGGTATCAAATAAAAATAACTGAGCCATTACATGCTTCACTTTAATTGTGCTGAAATTCCACAACTCCTTGTTAGGTGAAGTGACAAGAGGCAACACAGATGGGCAAATTAACACGTGTAGGCTATAGCCTTTATACACATAAATCTACATCATAAGTAGCCGCGCAGTATCAGTGAATTCTCACTTAGTGCATAATTAAAGAAAGCACTCTATTCACTAGCACAATAATGCGGAAAATCACAGCAATTATTTTGTTATCAAGACCGTGTCTGTCATTTAACAGTTTTTTTTTTTCTTTTCATTTGCACAGAAGGAGAAAATATGTTTCTAAGACCCAACACGAGCTAATACTGTACTGTTAAGATATTTAGAATGGCCTGGGTTGTTTGCTTTAGTGTGGTAGTCAGGGTGGCCTTGTGGTCGACCACCCTGTAATGCCCAAGATCATAGGGTTTGAGCCCCAAAGAATTACAGTATATCTATGCACTGAACCCAGGCAGTTCAAATTAATCACTTCTGCTCTCTCATACTCTCTAACTCCCAACTGTGAATAACTGTTCTGAGTGGAGGTACACACCTAGCGGTAACGTTATTTCTCATATGTGTGGGTGCTCCAAAGTTCCTAAACGTATCGAATATTAAATCTTCCCTCACTGTGTAAACAGCGAGTACTTGTTTTAAGGCCCTTTATCTGTTGTAAACACACTCTCCCCTCCCTGCCTGCGTGGGAGTGTGGGCCTGTCCGGGCTGTGGTTCCCGGCCTGTGATTAGCTTGAGCAGCTGATGTGCCCCACCCCCCACTCTCCACTCATCAGACGTCGGCTGGCAGCGCTAAGCTCTCGGACCGCCAGCCAACACGGCACAGGGAGGCTCTGACGCAAACAGTCAGCAAGACGTGACCAACTAGTAAAAGGCCTTGTTGGCACCTTGTGAACGGAGATACCAGCGTTCTTACTAGACACGCTGTCGTCCTCGGCCATCGCTTAGAAAACAAGTGTAAATGAAACCGTTTGCATGATCGAAATGATTAATCACTAAAGGAAAACCTACATTACAGACCTTGGGGTTTTTTCTTTGTTGCTTACTCAGCAACACACCTGACTTGCAGTGGGTGTGTGTGGCATGGCTTTGTGCTTATTTGGGAGAGAAGGCGGTCTTCTTGATCAACTGATCGGCCACTAATAACTCCAGTCTCTGGTAGTTTCTGCCTCTTTGTTTTTCTGGTTAATCTTACATTTGTATTTAGTAAACAGCACAACAGGTGTGAGGAGAGGAGCAACAACACGACCTTTGCCTCCGAGTGTCCTCCTGTTTATCATTGCCTCAGGCCACCCCCCCCCCCCCCCCCTTCCAAACACACACCACACCACCCTGAGTGACAAAAGGACACCCTATGGATGACTCAAAAGGCATTCTGTAAGGCATACTGGGTACACTGTGAATGAGTGCAGCAAGTGTTCATTGTTTTGCCGCGTACTAAACTAGTCTGAGAGGATTCCGGAAGCGAATGCATAGAATGTGATTTTGTATTATGGAGGAGCGTGAACGTCACCGGGTGGTTTATTCATTACCCTCTACAACAATGTGTCTCGTGTGCTCTTTAGACGGAGAGTCCACCCTGTAGTTTCAGTCTCCACACACACACACACACACACACACACACGTGCACGCGCAGCCACAAACCTCACTGTAATTGCAGGACATGTGTGGGCATGCCCGCAGTGGACACCTACAATACAAACATGCGCTGCCTTTCCCTGCCAGGGGATAGGTGGCATTAGGCTAAACACAATGCACAACCTGCCTGTGTGTAATATTACTCTGGGGAGGCCTTGGGACTGACTGGCAGGCAGGCTGGTATGGTATGGGTGGTGAACTGAGCCTAGTAGGACACATGCCTCTGTCCACGGGAATACAGCCAGGAGAATTCCTGCCCTGCACGAGAACTGTATACTGTACCCTTGCAAAGCATATCTGATGGCAACTGAGCCTGTATTGAGTCTCACTAAGCAGAAGCGTATGCCACGGGAATGATTCTCAACATTGTGTTTATGTTGAGATTATATTATATTGAGTTTGAGTTTATTTTTGTTTTGGTCAATTTGGTTCACAAAGAGTAATGTTTTTAGACTCCTATAATCCTTGCAATGCATGACCTTAGCTGTGGGAGCTCTGGGTGGCTTGGAGGGAGGGAGGGAGAGGGCAGGGGGTGGAATGTGCCTGGGTGCCCGGCAAGGCAAGGCGAGGCGTGGTAGGGGAAGTTAGATGGAGGTCCATGTTGGTTTAATCCCAGTTGTGTTGTGGTGCTCTCTGCCAGGATGGGTTCTGCCCATATACGGCGTTGCAGCAGGGACCGCAGCACACCATTTCACCCAGCCGACAACCTTGTTTCCTTGTTTGGAACCAGGCCCAGTGAAACGACCTGTAGGCATTTGGTTGGAAGCAGTCTCGTGGCTACTTATAATTGTCAGCGTCTTGTATTGACATAATGGAAGGTGGTGGGGACATGACACGTACATTTTCTTGAGCAATTCAACTCCTATTTAGAAACACAATTCGATTGTATCCAGCCAGATTTACACTGGAAGCAGTTGAAGCATTGTTTTACACTGTTACTCTTTGTAGTGAGCTGGTAGGGTATTGTGCTTTGCTCATTGGCACTTGTTTGCTGCTGTTCTCTTTCAGTTACAGAACAGTCTCTGCTATGGCCAGACTTTAATCTTGATTAAGACTTTATGTGTTAATCATCTGACCCAAAGCTCAGTCATGAGCATAATTTATACAATGCTAAATATGGAGCAAAATCACAGAAGCCCATCCTCCTTTCCTTCAGAGAGATAATACAGATTTGTTATTTTAAAACACTGTACAATTCCAATGACAGTGATGCAGTTAACCCTGCAGTACCCATACCCATTAAGTTCCATCAGGAATTGATCCCCTACCGCTTAATACATTTTTCATTGTGGCTAGAGCATGGTTTGCATTTCAACTTTTAAACAAGGACAGCCATGTGTTTAATGGGGGGCTTCTCATGCCCCTCCACCTTCCATCTTCATTCAGATTTAATTTGTTGTGTTTAATAATGGACGAAAGAAACATGGCCTTTTCTGAGTGTTACACTGCCTTCCAATTTTAGCCTGGCTGCTATTGTTGTTTTCTGCTCATGGTTAGTTTCCCTTTGGTGCTTTAAAAGCATCACTTTTTATTTAGTCACAGTTAGACAGCCACTGGATTATTTTATTTAGCCTGCAAATGCTAAGAGCATGTGTGTCCGCATGTCAAAATGTGTGGTTAGAGTTATACTATTTACCCAAAAATATGCATATTTTGTACTTTGGTCTGGCATGCCATGGCATAGATCAGATTAGATTTGATTAGATAGAATTGTATTAATCCCTTTAGGGAAATGCAAGAACAGACGTCTATTAGGTCAGGGTGAAAAATGGGTTACAGGAGGTTACAGGAGAACTTATCCATGCAGCCTAAAAGAAAGTCCCCTAATGAGCACCGTACTGTAGCTGCCCTAGAGGTGTGAATGGTACTAGGTACTGCTCAAAAGAAGCATGTGACTGTAATTTAGGCCTAGTAATGTTGAGCTACAGGGTAAGATTGTAGTTCTATCTCAGTAGATACCCACACATGTTTGAATTGCATTAGAGTGAAATGTTCTCTGCAATGTTGCAGTTGGCAACAGTTTCAGTTCTACTCAGAGGATGATTCATGACTTTGCTTATAAAACAAATTTTGTTTGTCAGTATGGTAGCGTTCCTTCTTTTTTCAGTTTTACTTGTTAATATACAACTACAGCTTCACAAGTTAGCCCTGGTGGATGCTACATTAGCACATCATGTTATTTGCTATATAGAACACTAGAAAACTATTTTTATAAGTTGGAAACTGAGCGTTGAACTTTTGAGTTAACAGCTGTTGACACTGCAAATTGATAAAGTTGCAAATACTTAACAGGTGTCAAAGATACTTAATTTGCTGATATAGTTTTTTTATACTTTTTCAGACTTGTGTCTTCAGACTCCAGTGTGGAACTACTGACTGTAACGGCAGTCTCTTCCTAATATCTAGTTTACCTGTTTCCAATGGCACCCCGACCTTGTGAGTTTCAAACCCGTGTCTGACCATGGGTCTAGGGCTTGACATTAACTTCACTTAGGATATGAGCAAACCTAGTTCCCAAAACAAGCGGACATTTTGGATTTTACTGAAGGCTCACCCGGCTTCTACTTCCACTTGATGCAGTCAGAAAACCTGTTTAACAAGAAGCTCCAGGGTCTCAAGAGCATGGGGCCACCTATCTCCAACATGCAGGGAGCCCCAGCCAAGCCCAAGATGGGGGTTCGGGCACGGGTTTCAGACTGGCCTCCGCGGAGAGACGGTTGGGAGGCCACGCCTCCACCGAGGTTTGACAGTCTGCTCCCAAACCTCCAAAATGTACCGCTTTCCAAGGAAACCGTAGCCTTCCTCAAGAGTCAGGAACTGCTGGCAAATTCCGATTATTCCGACGGCAAATTCCCACTGTGTGATCTTCTAAGCCATTCTCCGATGAAGGGCATGTCCAGGATGAAGAGGAGCAACAGTGAGGTCACCATAAGTGACATTGGCACTGAAGACATGGACCACACGTCTATCAATCCCAATACGGGAGCAACGTTGAGACGGGAGTACGGCAGCACCTCCTCTCTGGAGCGCCAGGGTCAGTCCGGCGATGACGACGTTGTTGTCGCGGCGATGCTGAGGGCCTATCAGGCAGAGCAGGAGCAGGTGGAGCAGCCCAGCGCCCCTCCACCGCAGAGCTTCCCGGAAGTCACACGTCTCAACACCGCCGTCTCCCCGAGCCTTCAAACGGCCGCCCAGATCGCGCGCGGTGACATTGTCTGCATCCCGGGCTACGACTACGTGGACAGCTCCCTGCTTTACAGCCGAGAAAGGGACCGCTCCTTCGTGCAACGGATGAAGTCGGAGAAAGCGGAAACGTCCATTTTCCGCCGGCTGAGGAGCGTAAAAGGCGACGGGGAAGCCGCGGACCAGCATGACGCAAGGTTGAGCCGGGGTTTGACTTTCCAGAAGTGCTTCTCTCACTACGACGTCCAGAGCGTCCTCTTCAACATCGGCGAGGCCGCCGTAAGCCGCGCCAACCTGGGGCGCCGGAAGAACACCACCACGGGTGCCTCCGCTGCATCCCAGCTCCAGTGCTCGGGATCAGGGGATCTCGCCGTACCATTCTCCTTCTATGAGTCTCCGCTCGGAAGCTCAGAGGACCTTGGTCGTCGAATGAACATGGAAGCTGATGATGGGGACGGGAAGAACAATAACTTGGTTCTCAGCTGTCCTTTCTTTCGCAATGAGACTGGCGGGGAAGCTGAGAGGAAGCTGTCTTCAACCAGGTCGAGCAATGGGGGAGGAGATGTCTACCCTGGTGAAGCTACTCTGGGCAGCCGATGCACCAATGCCGGGGTGTCGGTGCTAGAAATGCCCAGAGAAAGCCAAGGGTTTCCTCGTGATATGATGAAGCGCTTTACCATAGAGCATGTTGACCTAGGGGCGTACTACTACCGGAAATACTTTTACAATAAAGGTAAGTGCTCAGAAATGAGACCTCATTTAGTGTTTTCTAATAAAAATACAGATTCCATTATTGAGAGGTTAACCCCAAGAAATAGTGCTCACATAGTGACGTGTTTCTTTTATTTTATCTAAATAAATAAATGGGTAAAGTCTTGAACAGGGGCAATGTGCTCTTTTAATAATGTCTGCATTAACTACGTTGCAAGCTGGTGCTTCAGGGAAAAGTGTCCAACAATTTCTGGATGCATTTAATCTGATGCCAGCATAGGAGCAAAGACGAGCCTGAATCTGAAGGTGTCTGCCTTCTATTGGTGATGATTTGAGTGTGTTAAATTAAAATAAGTGAATATGATTATGATTCATGCGATGAATTTCAGCTTGATTAGAACCCAAGCATTTTTTCCATTTGAGAATGATGCCATTAACGGTCTCTCAAAAAACCACAAGGGTGTTTTAAATTTGTTTTTATTAGGGGCTCGGGGTGGCAAGACATATTATGGTATTAATAATGTAAAAATCTTTGACATGCTGCAGTATTGATGAGAAATTACTTGTATTCCTTATTATGTTGAGTTTTCAGTAGGCTCTTTCAAGGCTCTGTGCTTTTAGGAGTGTACAGTATGCTGTAGTAGTATGCTACGGTATCCTACTACAGTAGTTGTAGAATACATTAGACCACTACACATAACGATAAATACATGTAAATGTATCTGACATGGTTTACCAGGAACGTCCTGCTATACTGTACACTCTGGCCTGCCCATTTAAATTCTCTTAAACTATAGCTGTTTAACCTACTGGACATTGCTGTTAACATATGGGAGAGAGGGGGGTTACTGTTAGATTCATGGAGGATTTATATACACATGGGTAATGTGCAGCTTATGCTGTTTAATTATCTGAGGGAGAGAGAGAAATATGTATGTTTGGCAACACTTAAGATAGCTACAGAAAATAGATGTTTGAATTGCAAAAAATGTATAAAAGAATGTTTATAAAAATATTAAACAAGGTGACATTCATCCTCGAATGTGCAATGCACACCAGTGAATTAGGGGGATATCAATACATTTCGTATTAGTTTATTTAATAATACCATTATGAGGTGTATTTAATATATGTATTTCCTATGCAAAAATAAATAATGAAATTACTAGAGAGAGAACTTGGATATGGATGAATCACTAAGCAGCTAATTGACCAACGGCACAATATTTACCACAGCTTTACCCACTTTTCTCCTTGCTGCCAGATCACCAGAACTACTTTGGTAGTGATGAGAACCTGGGCCCAGTGGCTCTCAGCGTGCGCAGAGAGAAGCTGGAGGATAGCAAAGAGGGGCCGCAGTACAACTACCGGGTCATCTTCAGAACCAGCGAGGTGAAGCGCTGCTACACCTTCTTGTTGTTTTACAGGCAAAATGCCTGTGTAGTGTATATACTACTGTAGTAATTTATATGGATGGCACGATCCAGTTTTTTCAGTCCCGATACAGATACTGACACTTTGGGTATCGGCCGATACCAAGTACCGATCCGATTCCAGTGTTAAATTAAGTTTTAAGTTAAGTTGCAAAGTAAATTACAGCCCATCTCTATTTTAGGACTTGGATGCATTTTATAAACCTGCTGCTGATAGGCCTGGGTAGTGGCCTGGGTAGGTTAAACATGGCTGATGCTTGACAGCAGACCGACGCGTGTAAATTAATTTAATTGGCTCAGCCCAATAGATCGGTTACAACTGTCCAATTGTCACCGATACCGATCCAGCTATTTAAGTCGGTATCGGACCAATTTCCGATCGCAGTATCGTATCCGTGCTATCCCTAGTATTTTATACTTTGCACTCCACTTCATGTCTTTCATATCATTTAGTCAACTTTGTATCGTTTAATTCTAAATCAGTTCTCCGTAAGTAGTGTGTAATTTCAAGTTATTTAAAATGTGGTTTAATTTAAGAAAGTATATGTTACGGTGGGTGGTTCTTCATCCTTACACTGTTGTTCTTCTGGGGGTAATGCGTCTTTGATTTGACATGATTCTGACCTTTGACCTCTGCATTGTTTGCTGAATAGACTGGTACCTTGCGGTAGATTGTTACAGAAACCTATTATAGTTATAATGCTGACATTGTGTGAAAAAGCATCAGGCTAATGTGAAATGTAAAATGAATGAATCCATTTGCAATGAACTATTCTGTCAAGAGGAAGGATTATATATGTATCCTTGAAGTTCATCTGAGAGTGTCCATGACATCGTAGAGATTGAGGTGATTTCTACGAAGTTTAAGGAGCAAAGCAACGTTTGTGTCTTTGTCCCGCGTGTCCTCGCTCACTAACAAGCGTGTTCCTCCAGCTCACCACCCTGCGTGGAGCCATCTTGGAGGATGCCGTGCCCTCCACCAACAAGCACGGCACAGCCAGGGGCCTCCCTCTGAAGGAGGTGCTGGAGTACATCGTCCCTGAGCTCCACATCCAGTGTCTGCGCCTGGCCAGCAGCTCCCTGAAGGTCCCAGAACAGCTTCTCAAGCTGGACCAACAGGGGGTAGGTTCAGTGGGTTCACAGTGTGGGGCTGGACCCCTTTATGAGTCAATGAGCTAATCTTGGACCTGATATAAACAGTGAACATTAATCTAAACATTTTCTTTGGTGTACATTAGTGTTTGTTATATTTTGATTGTGATTATTTACAATATTTGATATGGATAATAATTATGAATAGCTCAATTAATTTAGCCTACTTTAGATTAGAATAGATTATATTTTCAAATGTGTTTACTGTCAATTATAAAATGTCTCTTCAATATCTCTTATTTGTTTCTGTATCTGCAACAAATTCACCTACACTTCAAACACAAGGGACAAACTAGGCAATCAAAATAATATTGTGAATTACAACACTACAAATGAAGTATAAATCGGTGTAAATGGCATATCTAGGGCTGTATAACAAAAGGTATCTTCAAAAATCCATCTTGAGTTATTTCCAGAAAGCCACAGGTCCTACCCCTCAATCACAAATTCCTCGCTCACATTCCCGGCTCACTGTTTCCTCATGTTTCCATGGAGATTGCCATGGCACTTGGCGGCAGCTGCTCTCATGGTGAAGAGCGCTAAGGCCACCAGCCTGCGTGAAATTGAAGATTTTGTTCCACAAATCGATTTTTGCTTTGATGGCTCAGGCCTTAGAGCTCAGAGAGAAACCTGTACTGAGGAATAAAGGTCACACTTTTTGAGATAGACATGGGGGGGGAGGGGGTGCAGAACTCTCAAAAGTCATCCTATTTACAGCACCTTCATTCACGCATTTATTTTATTTATTTATTTATTTATTTATTTTTACTGTAACTCTCAACGTTCGCTATGACTGCTATCAAGACCCTTTACCTCACCCATACACTCCAGTTTCTTACTGTCCTTGATAGGGGATCGTTGCGAGCATAGGCGTTATTTTGTTTCCTGAATGGTGAAGTTAGACCTCTCAGAGAGGCTCATACATTATTCAGGTGCAGTCACTGTGTGTTGTCTGCTGGGCATAGGAAATGTAATCACTTTCCTTTTGTGGTGCAGACTTCCCCTTTTCTGATTGATAGCACACTTGGCACGCCCTACCACAGCCCACAGGGTCAGGTAATGGTTATTGATAGCCAGTGATAAAATGCTTTTTCAAGTCAAATAGTAGATAGCTGTCTATTTACCAAGCCTTTCAGGCCAGTCTCGACATTTGCCGTCAGTTTGGGATTTTGAAGGTTAAAATGGTTTTGGTCCTGTGCAGCTCAAAGCAGTAACAATGCCAAAGTACTTTAGGTGTTTCATTCGGCCCTAGTCCACCCAAAATAAATTGTATTTCAAGATGTTTCCATTTACATAATTTTATATCATGTTTTATATACAGTATGTCAATAAAACGATTATAATAGATATTGGCATTAGTTAAGTAGGTTGTTTTGCATGCATGACCCTGGTTATATCCTCCAACATCTCCGGGAAAATATATTTCTGTGTGGTATTCCCAATGGGATCAGTGACGTGCAAGCCTAATTCCGACACGGGAATGATCTGTGCTTTTTCTCCAGCTGAGCTTTCAGCACAAGGTGGGCATCCTGCTGTGCAGAGCAGGTCAAAGCACGGAAGAGGAGATGTACAACAACGAGAGTGCCAGTCCAGCTCTGGAGCAGTTCCTGGACCTACTGGGCCAAAAGGTCCAGCTTAAAGGCTTTAACAAGTACAGAGCTCAGCTTGACACAACAAGTAAGAACCTCAGCACCAACCATCTTGCATGTTGAATCACCTCAGATTACCTTTAGGACCCTTGAGGGTACATTTAGTTTTTATATGCATGTTTCTTAACACAATTATGGGAATTATTACTTCATCTTCAGTAGGAGGTACCAGCAACCACAAATTCAAAAGTATTAGTCAGGATAGCCTAGAATGGAATATAACGGAACGGGACTTTAATGTACAAAACGCAATACTGTGATAGTTTTAAATCTGGAATGGATATTAATGTCTGCAAGATTTTTACCTGGCGTTTGTCTCCTAGCTGACTCCACAGGGACCCATTCTCTTTACACCACCTATCGAGATTATGAGCTGATGTTCCATGTCTCCACACTGCTACCGTACATGCCCAACAACAGACAACAGGTGAGCTTATCTTCCTTATCCTCTCTCTGTTAGGGTGGTAATGCTCAGTACTTCAATAATGTACAGTTACCATGCTAGTTCATTTGGTATTTCCCTCGCCATTGCATCTGTTTGGGGAAAAACATGTCCGCCTTCAATCTAGCAAAACATCCAACACTTTATCAACAAATAAAAAGTATAGTTATAAAGAGTTAAACACTTTGAATTAATTTCCTGTATGAATCTAATTTCAATGTAATAAGACTATTCTTGAAGTATCATGATCACTGCAGGATAACACATACCCTGACCCACTAACCAAAGCATATCTTACACTCTACAGAAAGTGTCCGCAAGCACCTTTGCTGAGTCCAGACCGCAGTTGTCATTTTTCCGTTCAGTGCCCACGTTGTTTAAATAGAACACGCGATTGCGCCTGTCTCGGCGCCCGTGGGCGTGTGAGCTGTAAAATAGGGTGACATTGTTGTCCCGTTGCTATCTTGAGGCATTGGAAAGTGACAAAAACATGGACTCATGTCAGATAATGTGAAATAACAGTATTTCACTATTAAGAGCACATTATCAGGATGGTAGTGTAATTTGTGCCTACAGAGGCCGGCGCACACTATGCTTGTTACACACAGAGCATGCATTCAAAATTACAATTCAAAAGCATTAAGATTGCAATGTAAAACATTATTATTGAGTACATCGAGATATTTTATCCTGCTGGAATGTTTTCTTGCAGTGGATGGTCCCTTTGCAAATGCTTTTCTATTGCAGAGAAGCGTTTATAATGGCACCGTGCTAGGGTGCAAGCTCTCACACCTGGCTTAGGAATGGGAGACGACACTACACTGATTGCTCCGTTGCATGTGACATTCAAGACACACCCGTGTTACATGACGAGACTGCCTTCTGAACCATGCGCCTGGCGTTGCAACCATGTGTTCCCACCGTTAAAACGAGCAAAAGTGGACATGGACACGGCCTAAATGGACTTGTGCCGTGCGCTTCAGACCGTGCGCTTGGCGCGTTAAAATAGGGCCTGCCATTTTCATCTGTTAATTCCCGCTGTGAACATTTTGCCATTTCAAGCCCATCTGTGCTCCTCTCAACAGACTCCTCATTTCGCAGATATTGATATTTCATTTAATCACGCCTATATTTGACTGATAATTGATATTTCAATTGCTGGAGACGTTGCCGCAGCAACACTTCCTCATGCAGCCACCAATCGCCAATTAACGCCGTCTGTGATGTGTGCGGTACAAACAGAGGGGCTGCTAATTATACAGCTGACACACACAGTCTTTGTACCAGGTCACACTCTGTGTACTTAAAACATGCTCTTAACACTATTGTTTCATGCTGAAAGGGAACATATTTATGTCATGATTTACATGTCATTCCCAAAGCGCCACCTTTTCAACCATATTATTATTCACTCTCTATATTGTACCACTAACCCAAATTAGGCAATCAAACAATATCTAATCAGAATTATGTGGCTGATGCTCAGATTTACATCGCTCTCTTACCATGTGGCTATAGCTCAATAGCCTCCCTCTACAGTGCATCAAATAAAGTGTGACCGTATTTTCCAGAAGGTCTTTCACCATACTTAAGATTGAGGCTAAAATGCATTTGATGCCAAAGAAAATATATTAGCAGTTGATGGCTAACTTGACTATGAAGACAAAATCAGATCTCAACCTTAATAGCCACATTCATTTAAAATAATATCTAAATAAAAATGTGCCTATTTTTCTGTCTGTCTGTCTGTCTGTCTGTCTGTAATATCCTAATCATCAGTAGGTGATAGATATCCTAATCACCAATAGGTGATTGGGATATTTCAACCATCTATTTACAGGTCTCCAAAAAATCTTGACAGATGCAGCCATTTCAGAATGAAGCAGCATAAGTTAGTCCACAAACCTTACCTGCAGAGTATTCTAACATCCGTTTTAAGATAGAGGGCTGTTGCTGGTTCTGTACGATACCAGGACTAGTATCGGCATGGTACTCATGCAGTACAACAGGCAATGCAATACTTTTGAATACTTTTGTTTGTTTGTTATTATAGCTTGTATGTTTCATACACTAGCAACTGGAATCCCTCGACATCTCCAGCAAATCAGACTTCAGATTCATCGCTTTGCCTTAGACGTTGATTAGGAGGATTTGTGGGATTATGCGTTAGGTCACGTCTGCTAGTCCAAGATAAGATACAAGACCCTCCATAGTTTAAGGCCCTTCCTCCTCACTAAGATTAGAGATGCAGCAATATTTTAGAAGTTTAATCATCTATACATGGACCTGACAGGCAGAGAGAGCTCTGTAGTGCTGCTGTTTATTAATATAGATAGGTCTCAGTCATGCTTTAATGATCATTAATAACAATGACTTTGGTAAAAAAAATACGTTGATAATGTGCTGTTTGTGCTTGAGTGAGAGTCTCACATTCAAAGTAGACATGCTGACCAACCCTTTAATAGGACAACGGACAGTAGGCACCTTGACTGTTGTGTCGATGTATTATTCACGGTCTGTTTTTACCCAGTTACTGCGAAAGCGACACATTGGAAACGACATTGTGACCGTCATCTTCCAAGAGCCTGGAGCTCTTCCCTTCACCCCCAAAAACATCCGCTCGCACTTCCAACACGTCTTCATCATCGTTCGGGTGCACAGCCCATGCACGGAAAATGTCTGCTTCAGGTGGGTGGTACGCGGTGTCCCGTTCTTGGCACAGAAAACTCACTCACTTGGTTTCTAGCATACGGTAAATGATACTGAATGGCACAGCTAGTGCTGTAGGTATCCCAACCGTCCTATTAACCCATTTATTTTGGTGGCTGGGTTCTCTCCACAGCTTCTAGTTGCTGGGTTTAGATAAGAATTTGGTGTCTACTGCTAAAATATCTATATTGATTTATGTCTTGTCTCATAATCCAAATGGTCAGGACTGCTATATAATGTATACTTTTTTTTAATTCATGTTAATTGTTAATTAACATGCTAATTAACAAGAAACCACAATAAAACGTTAATGTTAATTTGAACTAAAGTACTATCCTCCATCCTTAGTGTCGCTGTGAGCAGATCCAAAGATGTCTCGCCATTCGGCCCTCCCATCCCAGCAGGGCTCATGTTCCCCAACTCCCCCGCCTTCAGAGACTTCCTCCTCACCAAGATGATCAACGCGGAGAGCGCCGTACACAAGTCGGACAAGTTCCGTGCTATGGCCATGCGCACCAGGCAAGAGTACCTGAAGGACCTGGCCCAGAACTACGTCAGCGCCACGCCCGTGGACTGCTCGGTCGCCAAGTTCAGCTTCATCACTCTGGGCGCCAAGAAGAAGGAGCGCACAAGGCCACGCCCAAACGCTCACCTGCACAGCACCGGGGCGGTGACCTGGGCTGTGGTTGCCTGGGACTACAGCCAGCTTACGGACATCAGCTGCCTGCTGGCCATTTCCAACGAGTTTGTGGCGCTGATAGAGGAAGCTTCTAGAGAGGTGGTGTTTAACTGCTACTGTCGCGATGTCATCGCCTGGAGTGTCAAGGCGGGCAGCGTCAAGCTGTTCTACGAGCGAGGGGAGTGCGTTGTGTTCTGTGCTCAAGAGGGATGCTGGGATGATGTTCGTGAGATCTCTCGGAGGCTGGAGGTGAGGCACCTTTACCTGTTCCAGACGGATATATGAATACCCATCTCTGAGTGAATACATTGTGTGAATAAAGTATGAACGTTACGTAGATGCAAGCTGCCAGGTGCAGGTATGGATAGACTGCGCCTTTGATTTGTTACCATCACAGATTATTGCTGCGTCAGATACGTCCCTCTATTCGAGAACTCTGCTCTCTGTACAGTGTGGAATCAAGAATATTCATAGCCGCAACTTGACCACACACACCCACACGCACCTCTCACACTTCTCTAGTCACGTACACAGTTGTTTTAAAGCAAAACAAATCAGATTACAGTGGGGACGGAAGCAGAATGGGACCAAATCTAGCATTTGTTATGTGTAACCACTATTGGATATGACTGGAATATGGCCTGTGATATTAAATCAATGTTTGTGTCCAGAATCTACAGTACATCATAATTGATGCTGAATCTTAAAAATCTGATATTAACGTCTGCAGTCTGCCACGTTATATTTTGCTAACAAAACTGTTCTCAATATCAGATGAATCTACTGATTGTAAAAAGATGAAGAATGTATTTCTACTCTGTTTTGACATTTTACCTTAATTGTTAGCCAGTTTTTGTATCCATGCAGACACAAATAGCTTAGCGCAAGATACTGACGGCTAAGGTCAGGTAACTGTCATTCTTTCCTTGACAGATTTTTTTCCCCTACTTTTAAAGGTCAAGGTCATGTACACTGCTCCATGTTTTAAGACTTTAAGATTATTACGTGTAGTCACAGCCTGTCATTTCTGGAAAACCTGTTTGGCGACTCCCTACAGAAAGGGCTAATGGCATTTGCTTTAGATTTGTCTGAAGTATGGATTTTAAATGGTAACCCAAAATAATGACTGGCTGGCTACTTTAAGGCCAGGATTTATTGAGTGAAGTCTACCTTGAACCTGACAATTACATTTTACAGTCTAAAATCAATCCCGTCATCTTGCATATTAGGTGTATTTCAGAGGCCTTAATAAGGTTTCATTAAAGCTTCCTTTGAAATAACGACATAATCGTGGCATAAGTAACTTCTTGAACTTCTAATATTCTGTCTTTCATCTGTACATCATAATATATAAAGTGACATCCTATAATGCATATTAAATAATGTTTCCCATTTATAAAAAAAGATTTAATTTGGTGTAGATTGTTTTAAAATAAAACTCTGACTCACTCTGACAATAAACATTTCATTCATAAGCTCCGGTCTGTGTTTACTGTACTCTTTTGATCATGCAATCCTTTGTGATTCCTTCCCGTCTTAACGATATGATGTGACCCCCCAGGTGGTGTCTCGAGGCTGTGAGACTGTAGAGGTCACCTTGCGGAGGAACGCCCTGGGCCAGCTGGGTTTCCATGTCAACTTCGAGGGCGTGGTGGCCGACGTGGAGCCCTTCGGCTTCGCCTGGCAGGCCGGCCTCCGACCCAGCTGCAGGCTGGTGGAGATCTGTACCGTTGCCGTGGCGAGCCTGAACCACGAGCAGATGATTGACCTCCTGCGCACGTCGGCGCTGGTCAGTGTGGTGATCGTCCACCCGCACGAGGATGGCATCCCACGGAGGTACAGCGGGCCGTGCATCGTGTTATCCAGGAACATAACATCACATGTGCTGCCTGGTGCCATTGTATGGCTTAGCTACTGACTTTTACCAGTGTCAAACCTGTTTGGGGCGAATGTAAATGTACAGTATATACAGTTTTCCAACAGAATCAACAACTGTTTGATTGAAGGCTGGTGGTTGTAGTAAAAGAAGTCAAACTGGTTTGTAGGAAAAGCTATATGACTTAGATCTGAATATTTTTCCACTAATGAGAGCAGAACAGCAACAACTACAGAACCAGCCATTAAGAAATGTGGGAAATGGTTAAACAAACATTGAAGTGAAATTTTGAGTGAGAAGAATCTTTTATTGATGACCCTGTGCGTCATTTTAATTAGTTGGCTGCTAATTCAATATTTTTTTAATGTCAGGAGGTTGCTGAGTTTATATTTTTTGAATATGGAATGGTGTCTGGAAGTGCAGTAGCGTTGGGATTGGGGGTAATCCTAAAAACGTAATCCTTATGCCATAATCTGATTTCATGTTATTTAAATGCACTCAGTCATGTATTTAATGTGTTGAGAGCCACAGTTGCAGCGACATGCAAAACGTCTCTTTTTTTTTTTAAACTTTGTACCATTTTAGTAGTTAGTGGCTGTTTTTTGTATTTTAGCACAAATTATTATATATATATATATATATATATATATATTATAATATAATCGTAATGTAATTAAATGCAACATCCAGTTTTGTATAATTGGAGTACAGGGAGCTGGGAGCTTGTTATCAGCCTGGTGTTGCCTAAGTTACAGGAAGAGGGATCAGTGCCCTTTCAAATCCATCATCTGCTGGGGTTTGGTGCTGTTGGCACGCTGGTATCTGCACAGTTTACAGGTCATAGAGCAAAGAGAAATGTGAAGAGAATTAACCTGGAACAACCGCTCCCGCGGGGTGTTGAGTTAACCTTTGTAGGCTGTGCTGTCACTGTCTGCACTTGGAAATATCTCTGTTTTCTGGAAAGAGAGGTTGAAGTAGAAAGACATTCTGTAGCACATACAAAAAATATATAGCTGAGCTATTGTATATTCTTGGTATATTTGATATACAGTATGTGATTTCAGTGAGCTGTTATTGTATATTGTTATTGATCTCTAGACTAAGGTAAGATACATTTTTTTTTTTAGCATTGTGGCACCAGAAGATAATTGTGGTTTTAATATATTAGGCCGCTCTCCGCTGCACAGAAACCCTACGGTGGTTAATGGGACTCTTCCAAGTCAACTAACTATATCTGTGACTTTGTAGACTTAGCCGACTAAGTGTGAATCTCCTTCACACTGTTCTATGTTGCTGTGGTTTGGAACACATTAATGAAGTGAACCTTACAGAATAAGAGTAAGGGGCAGTTTATAATTGGACATGCAGTATAGTGGACCAACTATCCTTTCACCAACCACTGTTGTGTTGCCTTTACCCAGGAGCTACTCTGAGCATTACCGTGTGCCAGTGGTGGAGTACAAGTTGGAGCCTGACGGAAACCCGGGTCCTTTCAGAGTGGCCCCTCAGGCCTGGCAATGTGTCACTGCCCTACCTGGAGCCCCGCCCATTTCCCGAGCCTCACCAAATCAGGGCCCCAGCCCCGGACAGAAGATGTTCCACGTAGCTTCCATCTCACGAAGTACTTCCTTCGACCGGAAGGAAGGAACAAGGTACTTTCTTAAAAGATAAAGACTCATTTTTTAACACAGTGGTTTGGTAAAGGATAACCTGTTTGGGGTGGTCATTGTTAACTCATGTGTAGATGAGGAATTCCAAAAAGAAAAGCAAAATGTTTTTTGTGTGTGGTGGATTAACTTTAATTATGCTACCCCACTCTTTCATTTCCATGCCCTAAATTTGAACTGATGGACAATGGGTTCATCTGATTGTATTATATATTTGGCTACATTGTGAACAATCATGTCAAGGTCCAGTAATGCGATTAGCATAACATTACCCAGTGTCTGTTGCCTTAATGGGAGTCTGCAGAAGCATAGCCACATAGTTGATTGGCTTTCTAAGTCATATTAATGGATATAGCTTGCACTTTTTTATATTATTTTTGAGAAGGTGGTGATGAAAACATGCATCCAGTAGACTCTTCATGGTAGATTGTGGGGGAGTGTCACACACTGTGGGTCTAACGGTGTTATTTGCGGTTTGCAGTTAGATGTGTGTTGGATGCACCCAACACCTTTTGTGAAGCCTCTTGGTTTTCAGACAGTTAAGAGGCCGACTCACCTCACAGCTGCCAACACTCCTAAAGATGTTGCTGCGGTACCCTTTAATGGTGCGCCGCACATCTCAGTGGCTGAGGGATTAGTTAATCTGCCATTCAATCCTATTGATACTTGTGTTTTTTATACAGTAGAAGTCAAAGACAACTGTCTGGATATTGTGTGTTATAAGAAACAATGTATAGTGAACAGCAGGAGGAAGTTAAACTGGTAAAGAACCCATAACTACAGTATTAAGATGTGTATCGCGCCACACACACTACTAGGACAACAAAGCTTCTAGTAGACGATGATTCATTAATCTACTAATGTCCAGCGGTCAAAAGAAATGTGAAACAATGAAAACCTCACCTGTTTTTTTCCGTTTTTCCCAGGATGCACCAGGACTATGACGTGTCTCCCACCATGACGCAAAGCCGTGGGGAGCCAGGCCAGGTTTACTGCAGCTCTCCCAGTAACCAGTCAACCTCTAGCGACCCCGGCCCCAGTGGAACCTGGTCTCAGAAAAATGCCTACAGTGGGTGAGTAGCTAGCTCTCACAGAGCTCTCTCCATCATCTTTTGTTTGTAACACCTGAAACGATTCACAGGCGGTTGGCTTCATTGACGCCAACTGCTATTGACTACCTACTATGTTTGTCCACGCTTCACAGTCAACAGGCCTAATGTGTTTATATTGGGTCTGTGCCATGGTTTCTTAGGCTGGCAGGACATTTGGTGACAAACTAACAAACATTAGTTTAGAAAAGGATATAGCTTACTACCCAGGCAATATACTGTATGTTAAAGGTGTACTATGTATTGCATTCATATAGTATCAATCTATCGTGTTTATTAAATTCTATTTTTGACCCTGTATGTGTATATAGTAAGTAAAGTTTATTTATAGAACACCTTTCACATACAAAGGTCACAAAGTGCTGTACAGTAAAAGCAATGCAAATAAATAAATCCTGCACCGTACAAAATAAAAGTACATTATAATATAAAACAAAACCTAACACTATGTTCCTAATTAAAAGCTTGTCTTGAGCAGTATTTTACAGACACACACATACTGTTCATATACAGTATGGTTGTGGTGTAAATGTACAGTATGTGCAGTCTGTGGGGCTGTTTGTGTGATGGACTCTACTGATACATTCATCATTCATTCATTCTATTTTACTTGGCTGTCATGCTAAGTGGTTGGTAGCAGAGTGGTGCTTAAATGGGTCCTTCTGAAGGTTCCTGGTTACAAGCCCCTGCTGTGGTGGGGAAAGACCACCATACGAGTCAGTTCTAGTCCCGTGTCATGCTGTGTGTGGCGTTTCCATGTTGCACATGTCCGAGCACGCAAGCATTAAGTCACGCTAACCTCACGGGCTGTCAGAGCCCATGGGAAGTTTTTAATTGCTGACTTAAGCAAGCATCCCGCAAACATCGTACCCATACACACTTCTCAAACACACACAGACACAGTAACACCCCCATAGCCCGCACAAACACGTATGCATAGACGAACGCACATACATTCACACGTGCACACCCGCATTGGTGCCAGGCCAGGGGCCACGGTAAATCCTCCCATTCTCAGATTTCCTGTATTCCTGGTACATCCACGTTGGGAATTTGTCCAGCCAGCACTAGCGATAAAATATCCAGTTACAGCGTACAGGGAATGTTCTGGAAATAGCCTATGGCAGCCGAGAGACTGCACAATGGTCAGCCGTCAGCACAACACAGGCATTCCGAACAAGGAGTTTCATTTACCATTGTGGTTACTCTATCTGATTCAGTTCATTCTAGTATAGATTCAGCATTTAAAATGGCAGAGTCTCACTTAATTTTTACCCTATGGGTGTAATATGATTATATGGTAATATGATTGTGGGAATAAATTCCATCCACTTCATTCCTCTATTTCAGTCTGGCCTTTTATAGCTATCTAGTTTGAGTCAGCCCATGAATCATACTCCCCTTTAGGATATATTTATATTCCAATTTGATTCTTTACTCAGCCAGACAATTGTCATTGTAAGAACTATTACATATTTATGCATTGGTGATTTCTCTGTTTCAAGGTTCAGAATTTTTTGGAAAAATAATACATTATAATATATAATGGTATCTTGATAATCTGGAAATATGTACATGTTTCTAAATGCACCTAACTGCTGTATTCTTTATATTTTTCTATTTTATCCAGATGCCAGTCTCCAGCCCTCATAGACCCGGCCATGGCTAATGAAGTAGAAGTTAGGAGAGATCGGGACGCACAACTAGAGAGGACCAGGTCTGCAGGTATGGACAGACATGACAGATGACAGTCTTGCATGTTGTGATGTCTCTAAACAATGTTATATTCTACAAGCCCAATACAGAATTACCCAGATACTGTCAAAAGCACACAAACCAAACATCCAAATCTCCCGCTGTGTGCACATGTTTTAACACACAGACGACGTGTGTTAAAAATAAGAACTATACAGTGCCCTCATAGTTATGGCAGATGGTCTTTCAACCAACTAATGAACCGAGAGATGTGTTGTGTGAAATGTAGGACTAATGTGGCCATCGCTCTCTTGCGCCTCAACTAAAAAAATAAAAATAAATGTCAGATGTTTGTACAGATGTCGAACCCGAGTCGGCGGTATTCTGTATCTGTTGGACAGTGTGATCAGCCTTGACCACAGGCACGCCAAACATGAGAATACGATATTTCCGCATGAAAACAAACGAGCTCGGGAATGACTTCCTGTCTCCTTTTAGAGGCCAAGTGGCATCGACCCTCAACAAAGGTCCTCAGCGTGAGGGAGAAGAGCCAGCAGAGGCTCTGCACGAAGGACTGCAACGGCCAGAGAGTGAGTACAGACAAGGACCATTTGTATAAAGCTAACGCTGTGGATGTTTGTCATTTCATCCCTATATGTTAACATGAATGTGCCTTAGCGACAGACAAAGAACCTACAGTACAGAACCTGCCAGACATAGGGATGTCACGATACCAGACATTTTGGAGTCGGTACCGGTGACATTCCACGGTTCTCGATGCTCATTTCAATACCTCGAAGAAATAAATGGATATAAATAAATATGTAATTTAAAAATCCCATGTATGGTTCTTCAATGAGTGCAAGTAGGCTATAACTGTTTATGTAGCGCCTAGCTACTATGTTAGAAGTTATTAAAAGCTAAGATATCTCAGCATCTCAAGCTCATAACGTTGTATGCACCACCGCATCACACAACGATATCCTAGCCTTCTCAATGCGTTTCCAATGTATGGGTTGGGTGTTTTTTATTTTTATTTTTTTTTATCAACGAGCTTTCTCCAGTCTGACTGACTATACCTTTAATACACTGATAGGTGTCTAACCAACAGTCCCCTGTATCCCCAGCAGTCTGGTGACCGGGGCTCAAGTATTTCCAGCAGCAATACCCTGTCCAGTAATGCTTCCAGCGGTAGCAGCGAGGGCAAGCCATTTGGCTCGGGTGACCCCATGGACCCCGAGGCGCTGGGCCTCACCTACATCAAGGGAGCGTCGACGGACAGCGGCATCGACACGGCGCCCTGCATGCCCCCGCCTCCCCCGTCGGCCCCTGGCCTGGCAGCGGGATGCACCCTGCTCCTCCAGGACGCTCAGCGTGGGCCGTGGGCCGTGGAGTATCCGGGGGGCTACCCCAGCACTGCTAGCCCAGAAGGAGCTCTGTCTCCGGGAATCACCCAGGCAACATCAGCCGGCACAGATGGAAGTCTGGGGGACCTGAGTGAGCTCTCCTCTCTGTCCAGGTACGGAGCTCAGGCTCAGCTTTAAGGTTGACATAACTGAGCGATCCCAAGCCGCACCCCTTTTTGCCTGTCCTCCAATAACATTTGAAAATGTTTTGAATTCGACAAACTCCTTGAACGGTCTGTTTTTTCCTGTTATAGCCTACTATGCTGTTTTGTCCAACCTAGTTACAGTAACTAAGTTGGACAGGTTGAAGGGGTGGGGTTTGGAATCAGTCAATTGTAATGGTAAATGGACTGCTTTTGGATGGTGTGCCAGCAGTACACAATGAAATGAGATGATTCATCTCATATACGGTATACAGGCGGTTAATGACTTAATCGCTGCTGTAGGGTATGTTCAATCAATCAATCAATCAATCTTAATTTATATAGCACTTTTCATACAAATTAATGTAACACAAAGTGCTTCACACTACAACGTCATTAAAAACAATACAAAATGAGTAAAAACAATACAATATATAACTAACTGCTGGGAACTGCTGCTTACTCCAAAGTAAGTCTAGTAAATGCTGGAGGAATAACTGCCTTTTTAAGCTTTTCAACAGAAGAATAATGTATAATATTTTTTTATGATCTACATGGAGCTTTGACCTGGTTTCCACCAACCCCAGGGTAGTGAAACTTAACGTATCACGAACATCCAACTTCAGTCATACTTTCAAGTAGAAATGTAAGAATGGGCAAAGCTGAAGGTTGCTCTATTTTGAAGCATGCAAAGGTATAGCCGTTCTACATTCTGCAGTTATGTGTATTCACCTAGCACGGCTTGGTAGATAGACAGCGACTACATGCAATGGGGGTGTGCGGGTGACGTCCATGTTATGAAAGGCTTGCCGACTAGCTGCTGCGCCACACCAGTCCAGCCTGCCGTCCAGTGCTGAGGTACTGGGCCGACGGAAGCATCAAACTCTGGCCTGGTTGGCAGAGAAGCAACTGGATCATGCCCAGCACTGTTCCGTATGCACATGGAAACTTCATTGATGGGGGTTTGGAGATGCCTTGGAGCATAAGGGAGATTTTCTTTTTGGCCCTGATTGAAATGTCATGTTAAATGTTAAAGCTTTCAGCATTTCCCGAGCCACCAAAATCACTCAGGCGATCACTTCATTGTACTGTCAGTCATACCCCGGCTCAGCTAGTGGGAAGCATTTGGTGAGGTTCCTTTGCTTTGCCTTTGTACTCTACCGGTTTAATACTTATACCATTTACTGCTCGGCACTCCACTAATACCTCCTTAGGCGTTTTTATGGAGAGGTCAAGGGTTTGACAGAGGTGTAAGGCGCAGACCAGGACTTTCTGTGAACCTGTAGTCTAAGGGTCATATTTCCCACAGGCCGTGTTAAAAGGTGAAATCCATCTGATGGCCTTTTTCTCGTGTTATCTTACCTCGCTAGCTCCCTTTGAACGCGTCTAAAACACGTGTGTAATGTGAGTCTTATGGGAATCTTAATATGGGAATTTACTAACGTGGCCAATGCTGCTCTGTTTAGTCGGCCACTTTCACTGTAAACAAGCCGTATCCGGAAATTATCAGTGACATTGTTATTAAGCATGCAGTTGATGACTGCTGCGTTCAAATGGTCCTTGTGAACTCGTCATTACGACATGGGAAGTCGCGTACACAACTCCTGAACTCAAAGCTATCAGAAACATTCTACTTAACGACGTCGTAAATACCGCATGATGAATGGACTTGTCTCGTGTAAACGGTAAACACGACCCCGTTTGAACGCAGCACACGTCTCTCCTTTGTTACCCAGTGGATCTCAGCGTTCTGGGAGCCCCACAGCTCGACGCCTGAAGACCAGCACCTCGACAGACTCCTCCAAAGCCTACATGCTCTCCCCAGGGAGCCCCCGGACGGAGATGAGCCAGCCCCAGCAGAAACGGCCACTGGGACCGGGGGAGCACATTGGCTGGAGCAAAGCAGAGCCTGGTTCCCTATTGGAGGAGACAAACAGGTGAAGGATATATGTAATTCTCTAGCTGTTGCTAGAGCTGGTATATTGACAAAGATGTCCTTGATAAAGATGTCCATGATACAACCCCAGAGTTTTATTGATGGGCACAAAGTACTCATGAAAAAGATTAATGCCACTTATTTATTCTAAAGGCATTCAAACCTTTGAGTAAAAAATACGTTTCCCCTTAACATTTCTTTATTTCTTTATTTAATACATAAGTTAAACATTTTGAAGTCCTGCAAGCTGGGCTATATTTGGTTGTGGGTAAAATTCTTCATAGCTTCCATTTGATGGGTTTCTGGAAAATAAATCTTCAAACTTTTAAGATTCATCTCATGAAATATAAATATAAAAACATACACGATTAAACGAGTTTAGGTCTGTCTACTGAGATGGAAACTATTTGGCGTTTTCTAAGTGATTGGCTGTACACTGACACTTCTTTGTACTGTGAGAGTAAAGTCATGCTTTTGCAAAGTTACATTTAAGTTAGTGAGCACTGGGAAAGGCACAAATGGTTAGTGAGCACTGGGAAAGTCACAGTTAGAATTAATTTGTTGTAGTTTGTAACGATAGACCCTGAAAATGTAGAGCCTTCTCATTGTATTGTACTGACAAAAATATGTTTAATTGCTAATATACTTTCTACGCAAATATACTGTAGTTTCCTTATAATATATCATATAATATACAATTTTCTTTGTTTCTTTACTAACTTCCTGAAAAGATCAAAACATGTTAATCTGCAGAATACTGTCCTTTGTGACATAATTAACAAAAATAGAGACATTCTGAAGTAAATAAGAAAGTATCTTGAAGTATTCGTATTTTATCTCTGTTGTTTTCACATTGGTTCTGACCCGTCAGTGGAGTGAAGGGAGTTCTGTCCTTCCTTCTAAAGACTTTGACTCTCAAATTCAGGTAGAAAGATGGACATCTACCATATAGCTCCCCACACTGTCCTGGGCGGTTGCACCTTGGTAGTTACGGGCCACGCACCTCGTTGAAGGCCCTCCATGTCCAGTTTAAGACAAACATACAAAAGACGTACCACATACTTAATGCAGTACACGTCAAATATGTTTCATGTGTTCACGCTGACATCATCTATTTGATGGAACAGCAATTACCTAGACGCATAACTAAATTAATATTTATCCCATTTTGTGATGAGATATTTTGCTCCACCCTGAATCTTCTGAATTGAATAGCTATGGCTACGTAGGAATGAACCCTAAAAGGGATGAGGCTGGGGGTCTTTTTAGCAGTGGACTACCAGGGAGAACCACCCAGAACAACAGACAGTGAGACCAACATTCTGTTCTCCTGCAGTGGGTGCCGCGTTACTGGAACATTTGCATCAAATTCAGCAGGTCATGCAGTGCACAGAAAGTGACTCTAATGAGCTCCTGTTTCCACTGGCGTATGTGAACCGTCCCGCAATAGATGTTCTATTTGTGTGCTTCAGTGCTTAAACGGAAGCAATTTAAGGCTTTCAGATCCGCTACACGACACACACAATGGACCACTGTGTGAACAAAAGCCTTCATTTGCATTGTGCAACCTCCCCACCCAACCCCTAAACCTAACTCACCCTCAAACAGCCATTATCAGTCTATAAGGAACATAAGGGTGTCACACTCAGTACATATGGGCTCACTGTCCTACAGTTCTAAATGTGCATAGTAATTTCCCCCTTCTCCACCCACATTCATGAATGCGTCCCCTCTGATCTGCACAGACTGCAGGCGCTGCTGTCTCCAGACATTCATCTCCAGTCAGGGCCCACCAAGGAAGCCTTCCTGAGGATGATGCAGGCCGACAGGCCCCTCGGGCTGGGGGACGCAGGGAAAGTGAGTACGCTGCGTAAGAGCTCCGCGCTCCTCCTCCTCACTCTCGATCAGCACAGGTGATCCTTTACCTGTGTGTCCACGCAGGGGTTTCCCCCAGGTGATTGACATTTAAAAGGGTCAGCCCCCCCCCCCCGTTCATAAGTAACCGCGCTTATCACTCTCGGCAACCAGTTTGAAACTTCTACCGGAATGTGTTAAGAGCTCCATATGAGAGTTTAATGTCAGGCTAATGTCTTTACCCTCGCTATCTTCAACTTCAGTCTGCAGGTAGCGTCCTTCCATTGTCCCCCAAACGGGCCCTCTACCGGACCTTGTCTGATGACAGTCTGTGTAGCCACCACAGAACTTTGTCCCTTGTCAGCTCCCGTACCTCGCTACTGGACCACGCCATGCCCTCTGACATCCTGTTGGAAAGCACTGCTCCCTACCACAGCACCTTGCCACCCCGCATGAGCTTCCAGCCCTGGGCACCCCTGCACAGAAGTGAGTCATATTATTATACTGCTGCATGCTTGCGTATTTCATACTTATTTATCACATTAAAATAATGCTTTTGTGATTTCACCGTTCTTAAAAAGCTCTTACAAGTGATTAGAACTGGTCTCAGAAGACCCCCATGAAGAACTCATTAAGAGAAGGAGTTACCCTGCCCGGAGGAAGCCCGGGGTCCCCGTCTGGAG